>SKCR01000736.1:0-271901 GCA_019454045.1 Zanthoxylum bungeanum
AATAATTTCGAAATATTAATAAACTTTTTAATCAAATATTACGAATTATTAACTCCGCGTTATTCAACTAAAAACTCAAAGTTAAACTCTCGTTACCATAGATGGATAAAATAAACCGAACAACTTCGGTGTCCATCGATATAGTCATTACATATGGATATAGCCCTTCACGAATATCTCATAAATAGAGCCAGGTCAAAAGTCCGTTAAACCCTCTAAATATTTTGTCTCTTAAGCATCATTGATTCTATAATGAACAATTAATTCATAACAATTATGAATATAAAACTTTCTCTTCGTAATAGAAAAGTTGAGCACTCAAATTGTTAGTCCTGAATCAACTCTTAAAAAAAATATTCTTCTGTTTCTCGTAAGAATGAGTGAATTCCATATCTATGTAAAATATTCTCAGCTACACACCAAACAATATCCCCAAAATACGTAGTTATTGGCTGGGAATGCAACACCAACCTCACCATAGTAAATCAAGTGACATAGCCTGTCATGCAGAAGTTCGTAGTACACTCAGTATTAAGATTGAATCCATATATAACCATCTATTAGATAAAATGAATTTATTCGGTTAACAGATTTTAAAAGAAATTCGTATTTATCAGAGTCCAGTCTTATATGATCTCATCATACAAGGTGTCTCCATTCCCATGTCACTACATGAACGATCCCGGATCAAGGTCGCCATACAAGTATAGAATGGACCGCAGCTATAAATAAACCACAAACAAAGTACCCTCTTTGTTTGCTCTCTACGAACTATTTAGATTACTAACTTCAGACTTAAATCCTCTTATGCATAAAAAATACACTAAGTTTGAAGGTACAATAGTAATCAAGGTAAACAAGACAATTGGACAATATGTGATATAAATCAAACAACTTTGATAAAATGAATAATGCATTTATTATTATTACAATAATCAATTTCGTTTGACAATACATGAAGCTTTAGGACATAAAGCCCAACAGTTACACGTCCAATAGACTACCTTATGGTCGACTGGACTTGCTGGACACTCAGAAGGGTATGCTCTTATTGACTAGGAGAAATGAGTTGCTTCATAAGTTGACTGGACCAAGAGAAGGTCCATGTGCATCTACTGCGGCATATGAGGGTCTTCAGATATTGGTTAGAGCGTGTGAATGTCGTACACCTTCCAAGTGACAATTGTGTACCTATTTAAAGTGGTTTGACTGTCCCCAGATGACAATGTGATTGTCTTCGACTTCTTATTCTAGACCTAAGTGAGCCTTGTGAGATGGTCTTTATAAGATGGGCCTTTGGAAGCTTGGGCCCTTCATTCTTTTCTAACTTTGTTTTTCTTTGTAGGCCTTAGAGCGTAGTATTTTGCAGTTGATGGTTGCGAAGGCTAATCAGAGGAGGATCAGAAACTTAGAGAAGTCCAACACGGCCTTGAGGAAGGAAGTTATCGAAGTTAAGACAACAATTGAGGCTGTTGAGAAATTTGCAAAAGAGGCTAATGATAAAGTCAAAGTTTCTGAGTCGACCTTGAAGGTTGGGAGATGGCTGACGAAGGTTGAGATAGAATCTTATAATAATGGGCTAGAAAGTTTCAAGAGTAGAAAGACTGGATTCCTGAGAAATGGATCAATGAGTATGAAAAAAAGTTGGTCTTTCTTCTTCGACTATTGGGAGTGAAGATATGGAGGATGCTCTTGAGGTAAGTGACGGGACTGCTTCCTAAGGATGGTGAATAAGCTGCTGAGACTGGAGAAGAATCTGGTCGGATAGAAGAGAATGCTCATGTCTGGAAGCTTGATGATATTGGGGATGTTACAGCCGACAGTGACCCAGCTACTGACGTTCAAGACGCCCCAACCTTAGATGATTTATCATGTTTATGCATTACTCAGTTTTTTTGTATTTAGATTTTTGTAGTTTGTAACTAAGCTTTTATTTTAATGAATGGATGAATTCTTTTTTGTTTCTTCTCATTTGTATATTTTATTGGTGTGTATATATGTTTGGCATCGATAATTTAGTTGTTTGGTCGGTTGTTGACTCAATATATTTTGGGAAGATAACGTCTATGTTGCTTCGCTTTGATACCATATAGAGACCTTTGCTTAAATGAAGGCCAAGTCTTGGTTGCTTGGACTTGATGTCGAATGAGATAAAATGATTGAAGACTGGCACCATACAGTATAGGCTGAAGGCCTACGCTCATAAATCATGTTTATATGGCGGTGGTCTCTTGCTTGTGGGATCCATTTATCTGCTGGCTGATAGGTCCTTATACTAGAATCCGTCTGCTGGTTGGAAGGGTTTGAAGTCTTCTCTTCATGACGGTTACTGGGTCCGTCACGTTTCTTGTTCCTCTTATCTTCTTCCCACCAGATCTCGACTTTTGCCCAAGCCATTGCTTGGAGAATGGTGTAGCACTTGAACTTTGTTAGCTTCTTATACAATCCACTGACGGTAATTAGACCATTACGGAAAGCTTCGACAGCTGTAGGTTATAGAGATCTGGGATAGAGTCTATGTTGGCTTCGCTTTGATACCATCTCGAGACCTTGCCTTAAATGAAGGTCAAGTCTTGGTTGTTTGGACTTGATGTCGAATGAGATAAAATGATTGAAGACTGGCACCATACCGTGTAGGCTGAAGGCCTATGCTCAAAAACCCTGTTTATATGGCGGTGGTCTCGTGTGGGATCCATTTGTCTGCTGGCTGATGGGTCCTCATATCAGAATCCATCGCCGTTTGGAAGGGTTTGAAGTCTTCTCTTCATGACGGCTACTGGGTCTGTCACATATCTTGTTCCTCTTATCTTCTTCCCACCAGATCTCGACTTTTGCTCAAGTTATTGCTTGGAGAATGGTGTAGCACCTAAACTTTGTTACCTTCTTATACAATCCGCTGACGGCAATTAGACCATTACGGAAAGATTCGACAGCGGTAGGTTGTGGAGATCTATGATGTAAATTCTTTCTTTGTTGAAGCGTTTCACGTAGCTTCGCAGGGATTCTCCTTTCCGCTGCTGGATGGAGTTTAGGTCGTCCGTGGTTTTCTCAAACTTTTAAGAGCTTGCGAAGTGTTCCACAAACTTTTCTGCCAACTCTTGGTATGACCCAATAGTCTGATATAGGAGACTGATGAACCAAGTGAGGGTTGGGCCTGCTAGCGTCTCCCCGAATCCTCTATACATTTCGACCTCTCATTAGTGTGATCTACCGGTGGTTGATTGTTGCCAGCCACATCGTTGAATGCCCCTAAGAGGTCGGTTAGAATGGCAAGTTTGCTGGGGTGATCTTGCGCACCTCGCCGTTGAGAAGTCGAAGCCATCTGCTCCAATTGCTTCTGGAGGCTGGTGTTAGTATCTCGTATTGTGAGATTTTTCTCCTTTAACATTCGAAGGCGTTCTTGAAGGGCAACTAATTGGGTAGACACAGAGTATGGGTGTTCTCGTGCCGGAAGCCATGTGTGTTGTGGGAATCATAGACTGAGAGATTTTTGCTTGCTATGAATCACCGGGGCCCCACGGTGGGTGGCAAATTGTAGACGATGAATTTCGCCTTCGACATACAATCGAGAATTTATATGATGGGGGCTCCAACGATCTTGCAAAAGAAAGGTAAAATGAGCGTAGAGTAGCTACCCACCGTATGCACTCTGACGCTCAAGTTAGTAATGGTGATGAGCCAAATGAGAGAAGAAACAAGGTAACTCGAATATGATGGCCTAAAGTTGAATTATGAATGTTGAGTGCTAAATCATGAATCATCAATCATTGGTGAGTGTCTCAATCCATTGGTCTCCCTCTCCTTTTATGGGCTGTGAAATAGACTCTTAGTCGGCTTAGGATTGATAGTTGAATTCCAATCTTTTTAGGAAATGATAGTGGAGTTGGGATTGAATTAAGAGTACCTAGATATCGTGGGATTAGGTGTAATCCCATTTGTATTTGGATTGGTCCAAATAGTTAGTTTCCTTGTGTGGAAAATGATTACTAGCAACGTCTACTAAGACACCACATAGCATGATTTGTGGTTCTTATAGGCCTTTCAAGTCGTATGGGCATTTTACCTTTGTGGGCAGGGCTCGTGGGCCTAACATATGAGTCATGTGTAAATTCTTCTTTTAGTGACTAAATTCATGTGGATTAGGCTTCGGTGACAGCTCATAATGTCATTTTAGGTCAGATGAAACTGTTCATGTTTTGGTACAAGTCACATAATGATATTTGGGTCCATGTCCCACATTTGGCACGTACACTAATAGTAGAATGTTTTTGTAAAGATGAAATAGTACAATATTATATCACAATACTTCTTGTACCTATTATTATTTCTTAATTTATAAAGTAGTAAAATGATAATAATCCTAAAAAATAATAGCCAAAAAAAACAACTATTACTACAATCATCTGTGTAAAAATAGTGCAAGGTGGATCTCCAAGTCTTCAAGGGGCGTGGCTTGGTTATGTATAGCTCAGGTGAAAGAGATTCTAGGTTCGAATCCATGAAATGCATTTCTTGTAAGAACATGAAACAGTCGGAGATTTTACTTGCTCTGTTTAAAATTTGTTCCACTTAAGTTCGGAATTGATGATTTGGCGACAGAGCATCCAACTATTACAAAAAAAAATGTGGATCTCCAACCATGCGCCAACTAATTATTGGGTTGTTCGAGCATTTTACAAGAATGAAACATTTTAAATATTAATTTACTTAATCAAGTAATTTTTATATAATCTAAATTTACCAAAAACTACTAAAAAACATATGTAATATTGATTATTTGATTATTTCAGAAGCTGATGTAATCCCAATGATACCCTAAATAACTAGACATTCAACTTTACACAGAGAGAAGATAAAAGATGAAAAATTAGTGATAATTAGAGCACTAAGATCAAGCTAACACTTATATTTGTCAATAAGTTCAAAACATATATTTTGGATGAGTCAATAATGCAAAACAGAGAGACCCACCAAATCATATTTTCCACCGACCATATCTTAGACCTATGACTTTTGAACATATTTCAACTCGTACACTTATCACAAAACCCCCCCCCCCCCCCCCCCTTCATTCCGTACACATTCCAACACCCACAATATTCCCAAAATGACCAAAAACACCCTAGTATACAGGATATAATCACGATCGAGGACGTAGTGCATCGAACGGTCGATGTGCAGCTGGGGCCCAAGGGTTTATGTGGATGGGCCTGTGATGAGCAGCAGCCCTAGTGGGATCAACGGCTGAAGATGCAGATGGTGGAACTGCAACGCGCTCACATGAAGGACACATGGTGAGTGTCGTGGGTGGGGTCATTTGCAAGTACAACTGCGGGGAAAGTTTCAGTGCTCTCAGCTCATGAACTTCTTTCTGCAACCGCCTGTTCTCCTCCGTCAGATTCTCACAGCATCTCTTCAAGAACTCACAGTCAACCTCTGTTTGCTTCAACTTGGTCCTGCAATTTTATATAAATTCAGCTCATCATTAAGTATCTTCCCATGTAAACAAATATAATACCCAAAATACCCCTATAAACTTAGTAAAATATCTTACCTTGCCCTTCTGTTCTGGAACCACACTTCCACTTGTCTAGGTCTGAGACCAAGCTGCTTAGCCAACGCCAGCTTTTGCTTCTGCAGATAATAAAAACCACCCATTTGTCAATTATAGCCTGTTTGGTTGCTGAGAAACTGATGGAATCTTAAAATACTTACTGGGTTGAGAGTGTTGTGTTCTTTGAAGCTATCTTCAAGAATAGCCGACTGATCTTTAGACAGTCTTAGTTTCTTTTTTGAAGTGTCACCGCCGTCTTCTTCATCGCTGATACCACCACGAGAGCAAGCTCTATCAATCTCGAGCTCGTCTCCGTTGGGTTCCCGCTCGCTTCTCTTGCCACTTACGCTCGAAATCGTGCTGTTGGGGGATGAGATGCCCGCTTCTTCTTCGTTATCTGCATGTGGCGGCAAACGATTCACGTCTATTCCTTTAAGAAAACATCGAGTCCCAGCGCGGGAAGAATCAGAGTTTGGATCTGCTGCATGTCATGAAATTAAATATTTTGAGACTTGGATATCTGAAAGGCTTCATGGATTGACAAAAAAGTTGTGTAATTTATCAAAAGCAAGAAAGTATAATTTTTTATCAATGAAAAAGGAAAAAGAACTGATAAATTTTTTTTATTTTTTTTTTTATAAAAAAGGGCATGTTTTTTTAACCAGATCTGAAACTTTGAAGACATGCAGATGAAGAAATCGAAAGAAAACATACCTGATGAAGGGAATAAGGCATCGTTCCATGAGGGTTTTTGGAAACTGAACCCAGAAGGTGAAGTGTTAGAAGCAGAGGAAGGAACAAGTGAAGGCGTGAGATTCAGCTGCAAAGAATGGTGATTTTGAGGGAAGCTTAAGCTGAGACTCAAACCCAGATCGTCTTTCTCAGCCATGGTTGCGTTCTTGTTAGTTCTCGCTTTAAATTATGTGAAGTGGGTCGTGGCTTGTTCTTAATTGAGTGATAAATAAGGTTTCTTATTATTAGAGAGAGAGAGAGAGAGATGATGATTATGAATGCAAAGAGGAGTTGGGTTATATAGAAAGAAGAGAATAGGGGAGTTGTGGGTTCTGTAAGTTCAATGATGAATTTGTGTCAGAAGGCCAATTGTGTCAATCATGGCTTTTGCCCCCAAAATAATACCCAACTCTGGTCTCTTGTCCTCTCTCTCACTCTCCTACTCTCCTTGTTACCTTTAACCATGGTTACTTCAACAGTTTGAATTAATCCAAGCCTCTCTCTCCTTTATCTATTATATTTTGGCAAAGCCAAATGATATGAGAGCAAGTACCTTACTTCAGAGATGGAATTTTAGATAATTTTTCATATCAAATTAGAATTTATATAATTTTCTATTTCAAATCTCAAAGTTCATTTAAAAAATTTTAAAATTCGATCGAATTTTGAGATTCTAAATTATTTATTTAGAATTTAAAATATTTTTTTTTCTCAATTTAAAATTTTTGGAGATTAACAAATTCCAAGCCCATTGATAATTTACTTTCATAGAGTGTCATTTATGTAACATTTTTTTTAAATCGTTGGAAAATCTTATCGTCAAATTATTTTTTCGGGCTTAAGTATAGTAGGTAAAACTCCCGATTATCTCATGCTCTTATAAGATACGTACTATTTGGATTCGAATCCAAGACTTCAATGTGAGATTCTGAATCTTACACCACCAAATCACGCACAAACCATTTATGTAACATGTTTATTGTGAACAGTAAAGTTTTGACAATAAGACATGTAGGCATGATTCACCCATTTGAAACCTGAACCTTAGGCTGACGTTGATGTATGAAACAACAAATTATGTGGCCATAGCTCATAAAAGCTAATAAGATAAAAACAACTTAGGTAGGCATGTAGCATGTGTTACTGGCCAGCAATGTTTTGACAATGCAACCCAAATGACACAATTAATGAATTTTTCTTGAAGATTGAAATATGCTAGAAGGATTTGACAATGAAGTCACGATTACATTCTTGTAATTATATCAATATTAAAGGTGATTTTTTTGGATTATAATTCGTTTATTTAGTTGTATTCGATTCGTTTTAAAATGAATATGAATTTGAAGAAAATAGATTCATGAATTTAAACTAATTAATTCGTTTATTTATTTATGGTTCATTTTATTATTTTCTTTTATTAGTTGTTATTTTTCAACTAAAATTCGAGAAGTTATTATCAATTACCATAAAAATATTATTGTCTATATTTGGTGGGTCAATTTTAATAAGGGTGAGACTATTTACACTCTAAAAGTTTTTTTAGACACTCTATTACTAAGTACACTCACTTGTTAATTTTAAAATTTTGATTAGTACTTTGTATACTCTTCAATATACCAAATCAATTAATTTTATTTACTTTACACACTCATAAAAATACTTAGTATATTAAAAAAATATTTTAATTCTTCTTCCTCTTTCTCTCTCATCCCATTAGCATTTTTATTTTCATTTCATTTTATTAACAAATACACTCTTTATTCTTATATTATATTACAAATTATTTTATTTTATTTTTTTAGTTATTTGAACATCAAATTGTACTAAATCTGGCAATATAAATGCTACACTAAATTTATAAAATGTGATTATCTTATAAATTTAAATATATTAAACAACCAGACAGTAATCCATCAATTAATAGATTTTAGGTTTTGGAAGAAAGTGCAAAAAAAAGAAAACAACAAATAAAAAATTCAAGAGAATAAAATATACGTTATTTTTTTCAATATTTTCCATCAATCAAAAAATAAAAAATAAGAACTCACATACTTTTTTGTTCCTTATTTTAATTCATAAAATTCAACTAAGAGCCTCACAAAATGTACCTTAAAATATGTTAATTAAGAAAATAAAAGGTTTTAGTTTGAAAATAGGAGAAAAATATATGGGTGTGTCTAATGAGTGTACAGAGAAATAATATATATTTATCTACTATAAGTCATCTTTAATAGTAATTTATATTATGGGTAATTTAGTAATAAATCTTTTTATTAAAATAGGTGTGCCCAAATAAATTTTTAGTAAATCTTTTAATTATATATTTCATATGTATACATTTATGAAGAATTATTGTAAATAAATTATGATGATTTATGTTATTAAATAATGTCATGGCTAAATAAATATTCCTATTCGATTCGTTTGATTCGTTTAGTAAACGAATCGAATATGAATCATGATATTAGGATTCTTTTAGTAAACAAATCAAATACGAATCCTGATATAAGAATTCATTTAGTAAACGAATTGAATATGAATTCTTCATATTTTGATTCGATTCATTTAAAATTCGCTACAAATTCGATTCGTCAATTCGGTTTGCCGCCACTAATCAATATGACACGATTACTCATTTACAATTCGTTTATTATCGTGTCAAACATGAAACTAACCTGTTTTTTAATTGTGTCAATGAGAGATGGTAATGTTTCATGTCCTGCCTCGTTTGGGACAGATTTGAGACATATTTTTATATCCTATTTGAAAAACAGGACGAGAATAGACAAATAAATTATCCTAAAAAGTCAAGCGGGACGAGACAACGAGATACGAGACAAGATATAATGGGATACGGGACATAACCGAGATATTTTTTGTCCCTAAAAATATAACGAGATGTGGCCGAGATAATTTTTAGTTTTGATTTCATAAATGAGATGGGATCAACATTGACAAATTTTGTCCCGTCTTATCCCATTTCCAATCTTAGTATCAATGTGTCATATTATGTTGACATGTTTATTAGTTGTGTCGCATTCGTATTTGATAATTTTAATATGATTATTAAATGAGTCGAACTCATATTTACTTAAATTTAACACAAATATGATATAATTACACGAATTGCTACTACTTTTTTCCCTATTATTGTTGTATATGTAAAATCACTAATTTATTTTCAAATAAGCTTCAATAACTTGAACATTTGTGTCCCCAAATGACGTGGTTTGGTGGTGTATGGCTCATGATCTGCCATTCAGGTCTTGGGTTCGAATTCAGATAGTGCATTTCTTGTATGAGCCCAAGACAGTCGGGAATTTTATTTACTCCGCTTAAATTCGAGTCAGATGATTTTGCAGCAGAGTTTCCAACGTTTAAAAAAAAAAAAAAAACCTTGAACATTTGTGAGTAGATTATAATCTCATTATTTGGCCCGAATAAGTGATGCAAAAAATAAAAGAATCAAATCCAAAAATAATACAAAAAATAAAATAATTAAATTAAAAAGTAAAATAATGAAATGAAATTATTAAATCAAAAAAATATTTTATTTAAAGGAATATGGGTATTATTATCATTTAAAAATTAAAATAAAGAAATCAAAAAAATCATTTAATTAAATCAAATAATTAAATTATAAAAATATTGAGTTTGTCATTTGTTTAAATGACAAAGGGTTTTATTATAAATTTTGGGAGAGAGTGGGGATGGAGAGGGGGGAGGGGGGTTCTGACATGGGGATGAGGAAAAATAGTGCTCATTACGATGCTATCATATGACAGATTCCTAATCCGAGTATGTATTGTTTTATTTTTGTCAATTTTTTTTTAAAAAATAAATAATTAAAAAAAAAATCTATTTTATAATCACTTTTTTTAAAAAAATTAAATATGGTGATAACTATTTTTGCATTAAGTTATATCTTTAGAATTTTATTATCATTTAGTCTTTTTTTTAAAAGAAAATGTTTACACTTTCCTAAAAGAGAATGAATGAAAGAATCATTGCACCTTTTTTAAAATATTGTTCACGTGAACCGTAAATATTTTCACTATTCACTTTAACAATGATCATTGACTATTTTTTTAGGTATGAGTTGGACAAGTCCAAATATATTTTAGATAGGTAAAATGAGATTGTGGTCTCTGAGAACGCATGATGATGCTCATATATTGATATATTTATGGTATGTTTAGATCCTTATTAGCATCATTTTATAAATAAAAATTCAAGTTTAGAGTAGGATGATAAACTTGTAATCTTGTTATGAATTAATTAAGTTTATGGTATTATAGGTGCAAAATCTCAACAATCCAAATTGCACCACATGATACACCAACTTACTCCAATTTATCATAATAAAAAAAAAACCCTTTATTTTCCACCAAAACACATACACTCACTAAAATGGGAATGTCAAACATGATCAAAGCTCATCAACCAATGAATCCAAGGATGACATTTTTGGCTGATAATGGGCGACATGGCGCCTATTCCTCTGGAATTTGTATGGGGTTTGTGGTGCCATGGCGCCTAAGCTCCTGTACTAATCTTGTGTTCCCGAAACTTCCCAAAACACTTGTAAATATTCCAGGATCCATGTATTAATGCTCATACAAATTAAAACAGAAAATAAACTATAAATGATATTCAAATATCTCGAAATATAACAAAACAGTAAGCTAAAAATGCCGTAATAAGTGGGTATAAACCACACTTATCAAATACCCCCAAATTAAGGTTTTGCTAGTCCCGAGCAAAAGATAAATTAATAAATAAATTCAAATAAATAATTAAAAATTACTAAATTAACTAAGCCACTTTCGTAGGGATCACGATTGCATTTAGCATATGCAACAAGCCTTTAAACCCCTAGGCGGCCCTAGTGGACGAGTTATAGTCTCGTGAGGGCTTACAACGACGACACCCACAAACGTCTTTCACACACAATCATGCAAAAAATATAAAAAATATAATAAAAGATAGTCCCGATAGTTGCACATAAAATTTTCCTCAAAGAAAGCTTATAAATGAAATTAGAGAACCTTCAAAGTACGCAATTGCAACTCAAATCCAAATTCTTGAATAAATTATCTAAGCTAGACTCACGGTGTGTGTGTGTTTACAGGTTCGGTCACAGTTTGACTCCTAAGTAAGCCAACTCAATGATTTCGTTTAAAAATTAGAATCGATGAGTCAAACCAACCTAGATATCTCAGTTATGCTATGTAATTGCTTTATTTTGTGCTCAGTATGGTATAATTTTTTTCTTTTCTTTTCTTGCCTCTTTTTGCTTCTCTTTTTTCACTTTTTTTTTTTCAACTCACCTACCATTTAAGGTAGCATTTCTCCTCATGGTGGTCCTAATACTCGCCCATGGGTAGCTTCACGCTTATCGGTTATAGGTGGTTTATTTTCTTTCTTTAGAGACATTTTTCTTTTTAGCTATACCACACTTCACAACACTAGCAAATCAAGATAGATATCTAAGCAAACGGTCATTCATCGACATGCAATTTCTTCAACTAGTCATCTTGTTAACTACTTAAGGTTTCACTGCTAAAAACCTATTTTTAAGTGCTTACGAGTCTAACATAGATCAGTTATTCAAGGCATTAGATAAAAGTAAATCGGGCACTTATCGTTTCTAAAATTTCACTCATAAACAACAATATCATCACCGGTTTTATGCTTTGTTATCAAAGACTAAAACAATTTTTTTTTCAATAAATTTAAACAACTAAATAGCAAGTAAACAACATACACAGCTTCAAATGGGGTGAAGAACAGGAGCGTGCATTTCAGGATCTGAAAATGAAGTTGTGCAGTGCACCAGTCTTGGCACTACCCAAATTTGAGAAGACATTTGAGATTGAGTGTGACGCATCCAGGATAGGCATTGGAGCGGTTCTTATGCAAGAAAAGCGACCAATAGCTTACTTTAGTGAGAAGCTGAATGGAGCAGTTTTGAGGTACCCCACATATGACAAGGAGTTGTATGCGCTAGTGAGAGCCCTTGAGACTTGGAAGCATTATTTGTGGCCTCGAGAGTTTGTGATCCATACAGATCATGAATCATTGAAGCATCTGAAAGGCCAAGGTAAACTGAACAAACAACAAGCAAAATGGTTAGAATTTGTTGAGACATTTCCATATGTAATCCGCTACAAACAAGGTAAGGAAAACATTGTCGCCGATGCACTATCATGAAGGTATGCTTTACTTACTTCATTGAGTGCAAGAATGCTTGGGTTTGAATTTATTAAAGAACTTTATGCTAGTGATATTGACTTTAGTACTATCTATGCTGCATGTGAAAAGTCTGTTTTTAGTAAATTCTACCAACATGATGGGTTTCTGTTTAGGGAGAATAGATTATGCATTCCTGTTTGTAGTATGCGTGAGTTGTTAGTGAGGGAAGCACATGAGGGAGGTTTAATGGGGCACTTTGGCATTGCCAAAACCTTAGGAGTATTGAGTGAACATTTTATTGGCCTAAAATGCGGCGAGATATTGAGCGTTTGTGTGATAAATGCTTAACTTGTAAACATGCTAAATCTAAGGTTATGCCTCATGGGTTGTATACACCATTGCCTATACCTAGTGAGCCATGGGTAGATGTATCGATGGACTTTATCTTGGGTTTATTTAGGACTAAGAAAGGTAGAGATTCCATCTTTGTAGTGGTTGATAGGTTCAGTAAGATGGCACACTTTATAACATGTCATAAAACTGATGATGACACTAACATTGCTGACTTGTTCTTTAGAGAATTAGTACGACTCCATGGGATTCCACAGAGTATAGTTTCAGATCGTGATGTCAAATTCCTTAGTCACTTTTGGAAAGTTTTATGGGGTAAGTTGGGAACTAAACTTTTGTATTCTACTACTTGCCACCCCCAAACTGATGGCCAGACCGAGGTTGTTAATAGGACTTTGACTCAATTATTGCGTACTATTATTAATAAGAACTTAAAAACTTGGGAGGATTATTTTTCTTTTGTTGAATTTGCATATAATCGTAGTATTCATTCCTCTACATCTTACTCACCATTTGAAATTGTTTATGGTTTTCAGCCACTAACTCCATTAGATTTGTTACCTTTGCCTGTTGATGAACATTCGGGGCTAGATGGAAAAAGGAAAGACGATTTGGTGAAGCATATACATGAGAAAGCACGAGAGCAAATACAGCGAAAGAATGAGCAATATGATTCTCATGCTAATAAGGGAAGAAAACGTGTGGTCTTTCAGCCTGGAGATTGGGTTTGGGTACACATGCGCAAGGAGAGATTTCCTGAACAACGTAAATCTAAGCTACAACCGAGAGGGGATGGTCCATTTCAAGTCTTGGAACGGATTAATGACAATGCATACAAGCTGGATTTACAAGGTAAGTATAATGTGGCTGCTACATTTAATGTTTCTGACTTAACTCCTTTTGATGCAGGTACAAATTCGAGGTCGAATCCTTTTCAAGAGGGAGAGGATGACATGATCCAGGCCGACAACAAAGCAAAAGACCCATTACAAGTACCAGAAGGGCCAATTACGAGGCAGAGGACCAAAAGACTCAGAGAAGCAATGTCGGGATTAATGCAGAGTTTCATGGCCGATTGCAACAAACAAATAGAGACGCATGTGGGCTTCAATAGAGATAGCCCAAAGCCACTTCACTTGGCCCAAATCAGCTTCAAAGGCCTTTGAAGACTTTGGTATTTTTGTAATTTAGCCTTTAGGGGCATTGTTGTCTTTATGCCTTTAGGGTTTCCCTTTGTAACACTATTTAAACTTTCTTTCTTTTTCATTTGGAGGACAATCAACGAAATTTATAAAACTCAAAAGCTTAAAGCTTTGGCTATGGCCGAATTCTTGTAAGGGAGGGATTCCCCTTTTCAAGTTTGAATCGACTTATCTAAGTTTTGGCAAACTTAGTGGCGTCTCCATTGCTAGCAAAACACTACAAGGATTCATCTTAAAGGTTCTCAAGGGCAAGTTCTTTGTGGGTCTTTTTCGTGGCCTTGGAAGGGTTTTGTTTCCACAAAATCAAATTCGCGGTTCTTGGGGTTCTGTCTGTTGCTTGGGGGTTGCTTGGATTTCGAATCCAAGTAGGTTTCTTGTCAGACTTCCAATATATTACCTCTCATGCTAAAGGCTTGCTCAACCGCAACGGTAGAAACAGGTGCTGCCAATATCTCTTTAGCAATAATTGATAATACATGATATATATTTTGATGTCGGTTCCACCATTCAAGGATTTGAAAAATTTTACTAACTAAACTTTTAGTTGAAAAATCAAAATTTGTAGATAAATAATTATCTAATTCCGGGTTATTAGTCGTGTTATCCCTATGTTTTTTATTTCGTTGTAATAACTAATGATCACTTGCGCTAAGTTTTGATTGCATTACGGTCATTTCGCTACAACTACATTATCCTACTGATTGCAAGTTATATCTTCTAACATAATCATTAAATAACTCTATTAAATCAATTTTTGTTTTAGCTATTATTCTTATAATATCAATTTCATCTGATATTCCTAAATATCAATAGTAAGCGGGTAAAGCACTATTCAAACCTTCTAATTTAAATCTAAGATAAAAAAACAACAGCAATAAGATAAAGTAAAGGAATGTCTCTAAAATAATACAATCATTTTCGTTTCATAACATTAATAGCTTCAAACAAAATAATATCATTAGGATCACAACTATCAACATGCTCATCGAGAATACCAACAATATTCAAACTTTCAAGAATAAATAAATGTGTTGTAGGATAATAAACTCCGCTAAAAATTTTTGTAGCATCATTAAAAACTTTTAAAATCTCTAAATTTTTATCACAAATTTCCCATTGACTAGGAAAAAGTGTGATATGTTGAACATGTTGAGAAAAAACTACATAATGCATCTTTGTATTGCAAAGCTTGACATAAAAGAAAATAAGTTGAATTCCAATGTATTGGAACATCTCGTGAAAATTTTATCGGTTTAATACCATTAAATTTACAAAACTTGGCTCATTCTCTTCTAACTTGAGAATATGATTAAATACAATTAAGTGCTTTCTTAATCGGATCAATGAAATATGATAATTTTTCCAAACCATCTTGAACACATAAATTAAGGACATGACATGTGCAACGAACATGAAAAAATGACCCCCTAAATTTGGTTCACATATTTCTATTAAATCAATGATTGATGCAGTATTTGCAGATGCATTATCAAATCCAACTGTTAAAATTTTACCTAATAAATCATATTCATCAAAAATTACTTTCATCATTCTATAAATATTTTATACAGTATGTTGTTCATCAAAAACTCCGAATGCAATAAGTCGTTTTTACATGTTCTATGATGCATCAATCCAATGACAAGTCACACCCATGTATGAGTGTGTTCGCCAATGGTCACTCCAAATATCAGAATAAATAGATAGACGCCCTTTAATATCTCTAAATGTTTCATTTAAAATAATTTTACCATCTTTGTATAATTTAAAAATTTGACACTTTGTTGTATTTCTAGTCATTCTACATGCAACAGGATTTAAAGCATTTTGAACGTAATTAGTAAAAATAATTTTTCACCAAAACTTAAAGAAATATGTGTCATACAAGTTAATTTAGCAAATTTTTCTCTATTTTTACTTTTAGCATCAGAATATTTAAATAATTTAGCAAATTTGGGCAGCTCTCTTGAGTTGGCACATTTGACATTGTGTTCTCAGATGAACTTGTCATTTGTTGTTTAAGAAATTTTAAAGAATTAGAGAATTGAGAATGAGAGAATTGAGAATTGAGAAATTGGTGTGTTGAATTAATGAAAAATTGCCATATTTATACATGTTTAGAATATTTTTGTGATACCTAAATTGCCCCTAAAATTAGCCGTTTTATTACTGTTATTAGAGGTAATTTGGGAATTCCCCAAAAAAAATTTAATTTTTTTTTGGCAGTGGGGGGAAGGGAGTCGTTGGGCTCCCTGCCCCACCCAGCCCAACGGCTAGGGGGGTGGAACCGTTGGAACCTTTCAACCGGTTCGGTTAGGGTAAGAACCCTAACCGAACTGGTCAGGGTCTGGTTCCGGTTCCGGAACCAGAACCGATTGGAACCGGAACTTTGGCTGGGTCTATCAGAGAGTGTGTTTCTTGTAAGAGTCTGGGATTGTCAAGAATTTTACCTGCTCCGCTTAAACCCGGAAGATGTGGTTTGGCGACGAGGTTTCCAACGATTTCAAAAATAGAAGAAGTTAATACATTAAAAAAAAAACCCAATGATGATGTTATAATATTTCCACCACTAAGCTAACTAGTGGTTTTCAAAAGACAATGAAGTTAGGTTCCAAGTACAATACCTAAGAAATTTTATACTTTCTGATTTGAAATGTTAGATGGTAAGAAAATCAATAAAATTTTAGACTTGCTGACCATTTAAAGATTTCGATTTTCAATTCATCTTTATTTATATAAAAGTTCAGCGTTTTTCTTTAATAAGTCCCACATAGAATTTTTTTCCCCTAAAACAATACTTAATATTTTTATTTTATCTTTTGTCCATTTAACATTTTGAAAATATGTTAGCGGGGGTATATTGTCAAATGCTGTGAATATAGTAGAAAAATGTGACTATCTTTTCATTAAGAATTGAAAAATAACCTATGATACTAATAAAGAACAATATTTTAGTAAAATTAATTCGTATCAATATTAAAAGAGAAATTATTAATTATATACTTAATACTTGACATATTATCAAAAATACGTGAATACTGCGACGTTATTCACTGGTCCTCTCAAAAACTAAAAAAATATATTAAATTTAGATATATAATTAAAAAGTGTTTCAAATATTGGATAAACATATCATGTATGATAGTTGTATATTCCATACAATTTTCAATCTTTAGATAAATTTGTGAACGTTATCAAAATATTGAATATAAAAATAAATATAATATAAATACAGCCGAGCCGAGTTGAAGCGTGGCTAGATGGCGAAGCCTTTGTGGGGAAAGAGCGGTGAGACAAGGAGACAAGGGAAGGAGACAGAAAAAAAAACTGCTATTTCTTTTATTCACGTGGCCCAACATGTGTTATCTGGCGACACGTGCTCCCTCCTCCTCACATGATCGTGCGTGTAATCTTGTCTCGCCAAAGCCCCGACAACCCTCTTCTTTATAATCATTTGGAGTGAAACACTCTTTCTCTCGCTCGCCAACCCCACATCACAACTCCCCACTCTCATACATTCGTCGTGAGTTCCACGTATCTCTCTGATTCGTTGAATCCCGCATCTGAAAGGAAGGTACACGTACACTCGGTGCGCGCGCGTTGGCATATATATGTTGACAAATCTGTATCAATACTTTGGTCCATGTTAGGTTTTGCTGCAAGCAGGTATATTTGGATTTCCAAAAATGTCCTAGTTAGTCAACTGAAATGACGAAGGGGCCTTGATTAGGCTGAGCTAATCATTAGTCTCTAATTAAACAAAGTTGGCATGGTTTAATCATTGGTAGAGCGGGAATTATTATTAGATTTTCATTTCATTTCATTTTTCTGCCGACATCTTTGACTTTTCACCAATATTTTTTTTTGGAATTTATTAAAAAATGACAAATCAAACACCAATTTACATTTGATCCTGGTTAAATTTTTTATTTTTGAATTTAATCCACCTCATATTAATTTCAATCTCATGCTGTCATGCACGCGCGTATCAATTTGGTTTCGGTTTTCACTGGGGGTGTTCGCGGTGCGGTTCATTTCATGTCGTTTTTTTCGTTTTTCACTTCAAACGCGCGGGTTGGCAATTTGGGAAATTAGAAACTGAAACCGCAAATTTGATAAGGAAAACTGCGGCTGTTCGGGTCGGCGGTTTGGATTATAAATTTTTTTAAGGAAATTTTGTGTGTTTTCACATAATGATTGAAGAGAAAAAAATACCTAATTTTCATTTATACATTGCATATTGTCATATGATCATTAAATATCTTAAATTTCATAGTTAAAAAAGAAGAAAAATATAAAATAATATCTAATTTGAACACGGGTCGGCGGTTTGAGTCAAAATTTACGGTTTTGGGCGGTTTGGGTCGCGGTTGGGTCAAAATCGCACACCAACCCGAAATTTACGGTTCGGTTCTGATTAACCCGAAATCATTTTTATTTTTTTTTTCAAACCGTGCGGTGCGGTTTGGGTCGGGTTCCTGTTTGACCCGAAACCGTGATCACCCCTAGTTTTCACCATCATTTCCAACAAAAGGCGCATGGCTTCAAATCATATGAAATGTTTCATTTATTTTAAATTTGTTTTGCTTACATTTTTGTATAATAATTCATAAATCATAAGCTTTGAAACTAATACTATTATTGACATGTTTTGAAGAATAAAAAAATAGATAAAAAATGACTATTACAGTTTAAGAAATAATGATTTTCACTAGTAATCTCCAAATATTTATATATTTTTCATTTGAACTCAATTTTTTTGTTTTAAAGAATTGATTGTAAAAAATATAAAATTTATAGGACTAAAAAAAATTATCAGCCCTATTTTTAAAAATAGTCACTCATATTATTTTTTAGGGTTAGCATATTAAGATTAACTGAATGATACTTACTGACTTATATGACAAAATTATATATATTAAAAAAAATCTATGAAACTTAATTAATAAGAAACACAAAATTTATAGAACTAAAAAAAAAAATCTTCATTCCTAAATTTGTGATTATGTAATCGCACAATATACAATTTTCTCTATATTCACATTGATATTCAAGGTCATTGAGAGTAACCCGTATATTTGAAGTTGTGATGACATTATAATAATATTAGTTATTGTTGACGGCTAGTTTTCGTCTCAGGGACAATAATGGAATATTGTTCCCGAGATTAACCTTCCTTCAGCAGTGAATTTGTTTGGTTATGGGAAACCAAAAGCAAACTTCGACAGAAAGAGGTAAAACACGCAGATTGACACAGAGAGTTAACGTGGTTCGGCAGATTGAATCCAACATACGTCCACGGGCACAAAACAAATGGGTGTTTTATTACTGAAATGTACTCGGCTGACCTGTTTTGTGGTCGGTCAGTGTGAAGACCGTGTCTTTTTGGGTTTACAGAGTTATTCAACTTCTTCCTCTGTGATCTCTTTTGTCAATAGCTAATCGACTCTTCTAGCCTTTTTTCTAAGCAAAGTCCCCCCCTTACAAATATATTTCCCTTTCCTATTTATACTAAAAAGAGGCGGTTACATGCCCCCTAGTGGACACTTCCCATGTGAATTCATTAATGGGATCCCTCCCCCAAGGCCATTTGGCAGAAAATATCTTGTTTCCATCATTATCATGTCCCATCATCTTATCCTATAAGGATAGCGTCCCATCACCTTATCCAATAAGGATGAGGCGGTGGAATATATCTTGCTATCTGCTCGGTCTTCACGAGGTCGGCCCCGACGATCCCTGACATGAGAGGAACTGCTGCCGATCTGATGATATCCGATTAGCCGTGCTGAAGTGGTCGGCCATTGGTACCAAATGCTCGGCCTCCTCTGCCGGAACATGTTAAGTTATACGGTCTGCGCCATCCTTATGGTCGGATTGGTATTAAGGATCTAGATTAAAAATGGAGTTACCCTCTCTATCCTTGTCGTACTATTCAAAGGCCTTGGTGCTTGAAAATACCTCCAACATCTGTCCCCTAGTCCTCGGTTCCAACAAGTGTACGAGTTGGTGCTGGGAACTATATATAAAAAGAGTGGTTTTTCTGACAAGACTGGTGGCCGATTTTTGGGGAAGAATTTCAACGGTCTATGCTTATCTCGTTCTCGGTCTGACTTTTTCCCAATTGAAGCGAAATTTCTTTATTGCCCTTCTGCAAACCGCCCCTCGAGACGCGCAACCGTCACATCCTCTTAAGTGCCCATCAGATCATTGCTAGGGTTTAACAGGAGCTTGCCACTTGTCGATCATCCGTCGCTCTCCCGCCAAAAGGCTAACAATCCGTCCGTTATTGCCAGCCCAAAGGACGCCCAATCTCAACCGTACATTTAACTCTAAAAGTTTAAAAAAGCGACATGTGGTGTTCATCCGACGCTTTTGCTTAATCTAACGGCCATTACAACACCGAGTCAGACTATAAGAAAATAGAGAGGACACTGTTGCCTTCCTTTTACGAACACTTTGAACTTATCCTCATGTAAAGCTCTTCTCTCCCAACAGTGGCCAGCAAACTTAACGGACGACCAGACTGCTCTGATCAATCTTCCACTTTTTCAAAGGAAAAAAGTAAGTCTCTAGAACGACATCCTTGCTTTTGCTTTACACATGTCGGACATTCTGCCGTTTCTTCTTCTTCATCTCTTTCTTTTCGTTTGTGCTGTGTTCTTTGCATGTGATGAAACATATATATATATTTCTTTTTATTTGGCGGAGCGTATATGTGTTTGGCTTGATGTAACTAAGAAGAAACTTTTTGCTCTTATGGATTTTGGTAGGGCGTATGTAGACTATAGGTTTATCTGTCGGCCTTTTAGGGTAATTATCTGAGCTTCGTATGCATTAAAGTAGTTACTGACTAACCTTTTTACCCACTTCGTCGGCTTAGGCATGTCTGATAGTGAATCCTCTTCGGGAAAACCTTTACAACCTCAAAACGAGCCTTCTTCAAGTTCGGAAGCGTCTAAAATAGAAGCTGACACCACCCCTACTCCCTCTGAAATTGAAAATGACACTTACCGTGTTAGAGTTCCTCGATCATTCGGCACTTGACATGAATTGGCCTTCCAAAATAACGGATGACGATCTGGAGCTGCTCCGACAATGCTATGATATCCCAATAGATGTCGTTCTTGAAGTCATTCGCTCATATGATCGTCCTAGCCATCCCGATGAGGGATCGTGGCTCTTCTTCCAGCCTTCTTCGAGTGTGGCCTCCAGCTACCAATTCAACCATATTTTGGCTGGCTGTTAGCCGAAATGGAGATCGCCCATTGTCAGCTTAGTTTGAATAGTTGGAGGATTTTGGCCAGTCTTTACGTAATTTGGCATTGGGCGGGCCTTGGCGAACCGACCCTTGAGGAGGTTAAACGGCTGTATAGACTGAAGGCCAACCCCCGAACTCATCACAGTTGGTATTACCTCTCTGCCTATGCCGAGTCATCGAATATTGTCCGGAAGCTCCCTGACTCCAACAAAAACATCAATGATTCATCGTTCTGGGCTTCGGGGAACTGAGGACGGGTCATAAGAACATATGAAGAGGAGACTTCAATCCCAGATATCTTCAGATCGGGAGGTTATGACCCTAACTCTTAGTGTTTCTGCTTCTTCCTTTCGCGATGAAATTCTAATTTCTTGACCCTTCTCAGCCTGCTGGAGGGATGCTCCCAAGGTCTCTCATCGAGTCCGGATGCGAGTAACACTTGCTCGACGTCATGCTAACTTCTGGAAGAATCTGGCCGATGATGCGGATTTTGTTGAATCGGGCCTTATCCGGACCGTCCCCCCGAAGATTTCTGGGCGGATAGGTAGATTCTTACTAACCTCCAAACTAACCCCCTTGTTTTCCAGACATAATGATGACTTCAAACTTATTCGAATTCCGATCTGACCATGTTAATGCCTTTGCCTTTTGCAGGAATGTCAAAGAGGCCAAAATACATTGAACAATTGGCTGGTGTAACAAAGAAAACCGGGCAATCTGGAGCCGAGCCTTCTCGGAAACGGCCAGCAGCAGCTGAGACCAAAATGATGGCTGAAGAAGTGGCCCCGCTGATTGTCCAAAGTTCGGCTTCCGTTTCCAGGGCATCTCTAACAGCCGCCCGACCTGTCAGCCCCCCAAAGCCTACAAGAAAAAGGAGACGCCTGATTGGGGCAGGGGAAACCGAGCTTGCTTGGGAGATTGATGAGGACCCAATTCTGAGTGGAGAACAGGTTGTTCGGAAAGAGCAAAAAATTCCGGAGGGCCCCTCCAAGAAATGGAAAGGCGCGGTGATACTTGGTGCCGAAGACCTCAGCCAAGAAATAAGAGAGGCCACTGCTCATCTGGTACCAGCGATCAATGAGTTGGCCGAAGAAGTTCCTCCGGCAAAGATCCCAAAGTACGAAGACCTTTCCCCCGAGGATGCGATCTCTATGGTTTGTTCCCAAGCGGTAAGGTAATGACTCTTATCCCACTTTCGTTCCGAATCCGAGATTTAAACGGATTCCTGACTTTCTATTTCTTTCCGGCAGATAAATTATCTGACTTCTCATAACAAAGATCTCTTCTCGAGCCTTCTATCTGAAGGAGGCCAAGCTCAGAGGCTCCAGAGCAGAATCACCGAGATGGAGGCCGCACTGGCCAGAAAAGACAAGGAGATAAGGAGCCTGACCGGTGCATTGACACGCGTATAACGCAAGCGCACGTATCGTTCAAGTAGTATAAAAATATTGATCCCACGAGGACTTAATATCTAATCTATTAATTTTATGAGGTCAAATGATTACTAGTATCTAACAGGTTGTTTGATTGATTTAAAATGGTGACGATTCTAAATTTAAAAACAAGTAAATAAAATTGTTCGAAAGTAGGTTTTAAGAAAATTCAATATTAAAAACTATCTAGGGTTGTGATTTCTTCCAATATCATTTTAAAGATGAAGTGGTTATCTTAAAGTTGGGTAATATATTGATTTATTAACCTGGAACACTAAATTATGTGTAAGCCTCTGTCGATGGTCAGACACAAATACCCAGTTTAACCCAATTGAACCATATGTCTATGTCAACCAAATTATCTGGATTCATTAAGTTTAAGTTCCAATTATGGCTACCCCCGCCCGACAGGTATATGTCTATCATGTAAGGAAATCTATTAAAGGGTTATCTATCCTCAAGGAAGATCGTGGACTATTGAGTCTAAGGTCTTAAACTTAAAATCTCTATGTCTAGTTCATTTTAAGTTTCCCAGTTCAATTTTATTAATGGCCAGTTAATAAAAAAACATTAAGATTAAGACTCAATAAATAAATCTTTATATTACCCAAGCTATAATCTAACCCCTTATAAACCGGTGATATTGGATTTCATCACAACCCCAGATAACTGGCTTAGTTACGACACATATTTACGGGTAGTAAAAAAAACTTAAATAAAATAAAAGATATAAAGTAAAATACTGAAAATGAAATACTGAAAATTAAATACTAAAAATTAAATACTGAAAAGTAAATGCTGAAAGTAAATGGTGAAATTAAATGCTGAAAATTAAATGCTGAAAGTAAATTACTGAAAGTAAATTGCTGAAAAGTAAATTGCTGAAAAGTAAATTGCTGAAAAGTAAATTACTGAAAAGTAAAAACTGAAAATTAAAGAAAGAAAAGTACTGTGCGTAAAAGTAAATTGCGGAAAGTAAAAACTGAAAAGTAAAGAAAAGAAAGTCCGAAAGCGGAAATTAATTACTGAAAGCTGTAAATAAACAAACAAGATACAATCTTCTTAGTATTCTTAAGGAATTCATTAGAAGAAAGTATGAATTTTACAAATGAAATGGCTTGGTATTTATAGGTAAAATTCTGCCTCCATCAAATCATCCACCAAATCAATTATTAATTGCTCCATTAATTGCTCCACCAAATCCATTATTAATTGCTCCACTAATCTCTTATCATGTTTGGTGATGATTTGATAATTTTTATTATTTATTTATTAATTTATTTTTGCTTTGAAAATGATTGAAAGTGACTTTAATAATTACACACAACACACTTCTGGATGGTTCATCAATTTCGGGCATGAAATCGTCAGAATTCGAAATTATTTTGTCTTTCAAAGCGGTCGATCTTTGAGTCTTCTTTAATCTGGAACTTGAATCAGCTCAATCCGATATCGGAGTAAAACGTTATGCCCAAAATACGACAGATGCGCAAAACTGGAATTTCCAAAACTGCACTTCGTCAAGAACGCCCTTTCAAGTTTCCAATCTCCAAAATTAAAATATCAAGTCCAATAATTGCCCTTATTTGACCCATATTTCGTCCTAAATGAGTTCATTGAGATCCGATATTATTTTATCTGCAAAATAAACTAAAACACATCAAAACGTTCATCAAACCCGAGAAACTAAACAAAAATTAAGTTAAAGGGGCGGTAAATATTGATATATTTTCCGCTCATTCACCCCCCCAAACCTAACATTTTGCTAGTCCTCGAGCAAAACAATAAAATAAATACAAGAAATAATTAAAATTAAACTAAGCCACTTTCGTAGGGATCACGGTTGCATTTAGCATATGCAACAAGCCTTTAAACCCTTAGGTGTCCCTAGTGGACGAGTTATAGTCTCGTGAGGCTTACAACAACGATACTCATAAACGTTTTACAAAAGTAAAAAGGTAGTGAAACTAATGCACACAAAAGCAAAAAGACAAGAGAAAAGAGAATAAAGAAGTTAGTGACTAATCAGGTGAAACTTCTACTCCAAATCAATAGTTATTTTGTTTCATTCTAAATTACCGAATAAGTAAATTCTCCGATTATTTTTACCATTCTCCATATACACAGTCCACAAAAAATTAATCAACTCATTTTTGCCCACAACAGTCATAAGTGTAGTTGATAAGAGAGTAATATTTTTGTCCTAAAGTTCTATCAGATTTCACACCTTTTTGTAGCAATGGAATAATTTTTCTTATTTTCAAATTTTTTCTTTGATTTTTCTCTATTTTTTTTTATTTATATACAATATCTTCCATCTATGTAGCGAGTGTTGGGTCGGTGGCTCCCAAACAAGTTGGCTTTAGGGCACCAGGTGTTAAGACACCCCTACGAACTTAATTACTCAGACTTCAGATATATATATTTTTGCAGCATCTTTGATCCATGTAACGAGCTTTGGGCCAGTGACTCCTAAACCAATTGGTTTTAGGGCACTAGGTGTTAAAACACCCTTACAGACTTAATAACTCGGATCTCAGACGTTTTTTTTTATTTATTTTTTTTTTTACTCCATTGCTTTTTGAGATGCTGCCTCTAATTAAACTAGAGCACTGAATATTACAAACTTTTCAATTTTAGCTCATGTCCGTATGTTACTATATATGTTGATAATACCTGTCAACTGAACATATGAAGTTCCATTTTAGTCCGTTTTATGGAGAATTCACAAATTAAATAATTCAAAAGGAAATAAACAAAAATTAACTTATTTCGAAAATAGGCTTGAGATACGTCTCAGGAGTGGAAACTCCTTACTCAGCTATCTCTTACCAATTTCATCATTTTAGTCAAAATAAAAACACAAAAACGTAAAATATTTTTGTAATTTTTGAAAATTTTCAATTTTTTTGTATTTTTCGAAAATTTTGGACTAAAAATAAAAACAACACACAAACTAAAAACAAGGTACTGATCAACTAATTCCCTCCCCCAAACCTAAATGAGACATTGTCCACAATGTCTTAAAAAGTAGAAGAAGAGTTTAGAAATAATACATGGTTAGCTGAAATTCTACAGGAAATTAAAGGTTAAGATCCAGATTAATCCTACGCCTCTTACCACGATCGTCCTCAGACCAATTTATCTTTGAAAGGATAGGGTCAAATCGTGGTTCATAGGCTATGAGTTGGTCTATTAGATCCGGAGCAGTTCTGGCAGTAAAGAGAAGTTCTTTCAAAGGTTTTGACACGAACCCATTTCTCCGGCATCATCAAGAAACATACAAAGAAAATCATAAAATCCAACGTTGTACAACCCAATTGGTTTCTGGTGTATGTTCAGGTTCGCCCAAGATAGCACAATAAAAATTTCCTCCAATGTACCCAAGCCACCTGACAAAACATAAAAGCATCAGCACGGTTAATCATTTCTACCAAACGTTCAGACATACCTGGCACGATCAGTTCGTCTCCGTTTGATAGTTCAATAAGATTTGCTTCTGCCAAGGGTTTTGGGATGATCCCCAAAACGTGACTGCCTCCTTCCTGTACAGCTTTTGAAACCATCCCCATAAGTCCAAGATTGTCTCCGCCATATATTAAGTGCATATTTCTTGCAGCTAAGAATCGACCCAATTCTTGTGCTGCTTCTACGTATTGTGGCTTAACACCAACACTACTACCGAAAAAACACACATATGTTTTCAACTCATCTTCTTGAAGTGGCTTCCATTTTTTATATGTATTTCTTCTCTCAACTCTGGATGCCTTCAAAGTGCAATGACGGGCTGAATTTATAGTACCTGAAAAGGGTGAGTAAAAATAGCACAAGTATCTTCCAGAGGACGATTAATAGCGAAATAATATCGTGATAGTCAAAAAGGTCTGGATCCTGTCGGAGAAAATAAAAGAAAACAACAAAATAAATCACAATAATTAAGAAAGACAAAGAGATATAAAATTTACAAGAAAAGTAACGGCTTGATTGACGTCTATGCGTCAGGGACAAGCTTCCCATCCAATTTTCTTATAAACTGGCAAACAGGGTCTTTTTGAGTCAGATTCCCAAGAATTAATTGTTGTCTTTCTTTTTGGAATTGTGTATGTAATTTGCGAATGGCTATGTGAACATATCCACTGGGATGCATCTCAAGAGTTAAAGATATATCATCTAAAGACTCCTTACTCAAGCCATCCCTAATGAATTTAATTTTATCTTCGCGATTATCAAACACCATTCCTAAATAACGACAACGAGTATTGCAATTCCATCGTGCACATTTGTAACAAACACCCATTTGTTTAGCTCTACGTTTCTTTGCATAGGTGCTTCTTCCAAAACCAGGTAGATGTGAAATAAAAGAGTCAGAAGACTCACCTGCCAATCAGACTCGTGCTTCAATTACCCAACGAATGTCATTAGGAATACCTTTGATCATCAGTAATCTCATCCGTTCCAAGCGAACTTTGTAGACTTTCATCAGAGATTTTTGAGGGAGAGAAGGAAATTGCTTGTGAAGATTTGCGAGAGCTTCTTCCATCGTGAAATGACTAAACCTGCAAAAATTAAACACACAAAAATAAAACACACCAGATCACAATATATACAAAAATTGCATGGGTTGCCTCCCTGCGAGCGCTAAGTTTAAAGTCGTCAGCTAGACGTGACTTCTCGAAAGTTAGGCTAGATCTGAAAGTGTGACACTTTCTTTTTGTCACTCAAATGATTCTCCCCAGTAGTGCTTAACACGCTTGTTTTTAACCTTGAAAGTTTTGTTGGAGTAAGGATCATGTATCTCAACGGCTCTGTCTGGTAAAACCTTGGTGATCACAAATGGACCTGACCACCGTGATTTTGGCTTCCATGGGAAGAATATCCCCCTTGATTTGTTTAACAGTACCTTCTGCCCTGGTTCCAGTTATATGCGCACTATCTTCTCATCATGTCTTTTCCTTGTACAATTTGGCATCCTCAAAAGGCTGTATGTGAAATTCCTCCAATTCGTTGAGCTGGTGGAACTTTTTCTTTTTCTCTTCTGTGCTTGTAGTACAAGAATAGGCTTCTTCAGTACGCAGTGCGCTTTATCTTCAGGCTCCCAGGTAATTGACATGCTTTAAGTTGTCAGTAGAACTTTGTCTTTATCAGAGTTCTGAACGGTACTATGTATCACATCAATTTGAAACATTCCTCATTCTTTCATCATCTGGGAAATTCATGGCTTGAAAACGTTGAATGTTGAATGTTACTTATTGGTCTTGTACCCTCATGTTAGTTCTCATTTTTGTACATCAATAATGGTTCGACCTGTAGCCAAGAATGGTCTCCCGAGGATGATTGGCACGTCTGCGTCTTCCTCCATATCAAGGACAAATAAAATCTGCTGGGAAAATGAATTTGTCAACCTTGACCAGCATCCTCAACTACGCCTCTTGGAAATACGAGCGTTCATCAGCAAGTTGTAGTGAGACTGAAGTGGGCATTGTTTCTCCAATCTGCAGTTTCCTGAAAATAGAAAAAAGGCATCAAGTTAACACTAGCACCTAAATCACACAGAGCCTTACCGAAGTCATGTTCTCCTATGGGCAAGGAACAAATGAAAACTACCAGGATCTTTCAACTTTGGAGGAAGTTTTCTCTGCATGATGGCGTGCATTTTCTGATAATGCTATGTAGGGGTTGGTGCTCAGAGCGCCAATCCCGGTTGTATTTTGTTAAATACTTCTGTAAAACATTATTATTAGTAATAATATATGCAGTTTCTTTAATATAATCTATCTTTTATATGGTAAAGACGTAATGACCTAGAATGATTAGTCATGATACAGTTGCAAAAGCGTCGCAACGGACATTGAGTCGTATCATGACGTTGTCATTCTCAGACAGTTCCTGGTCAGGGTTTACACTACTTGGTCAGTATAGTAAACCCGTTGAGACCGGTACATGTCGTATACTGGAATATATGATTCCAATGGTTTCTCAATGAACCATTAGTCTTGGAGACTAGTATAGACGTGTAGGTGTTTATAGCGGATAAACACTGAACGACTCACCGAAGATTCTTAATGGATGGTACACCAGCGTCAATAAGAATCTTCTTGGGTTGAGTAGCACTTGTGATTCTTAGACTTGAGATGCCATTGTGGGCACATGAGACATCTTCTACACTTAGACGGCAGTCACGTCACCGATCTATTTAGATCAGACCTCCGCCTGTTCGTTGGGTGTAGATAGATCCTCAGGGTGTCCTATGTGTATCAAGATAGGATCCGTCAGTTCTGTGTACCAGAGCATAGGTAGTCCATATGATTAGCAATCAGATAAAACCATGGGCCCGTGGTAAGTTTAGAAGCTAGTTCTAAACATTCTTTTTGAGATTGCTAATAGAATAGTCGACTGGATAATCCCGATAGAGATTTGACGTTCATATCTAATCTCTGGGATTTATCCGGATACCTGTGACGGAGGAATTATACATTTGCGATGACCTCGACCTGTATGGTTTAGCGAGATTATCCGTGATCGTCATAATCTACGGGTGGATAGATTATGGACATGAAATTTGATTTCGTGACGGATATACCTGAACCTAGAGAGTCTCAATAATGAAACATACTCGTTGAGCACTAGAGCAACATAAATAAATAATATTGATTATTTATAAAGTCGTTTAATGGTTAAACGCAAGATACATGCTAAAGACACTAGATAGTCATTTACTTAATTATTGTGTATTTACATTTAATACTTGATTAATTTAAATACACATTAATTAATAGTCAAAATGAGTTATTTGACTTATTTCCTAAATGAATATATGTTTTTAATATTTAATGTAAATATTATACATATATTTAAATATTTGTATTTGATTAATTAATTAATTATTTAATTGTTAAATGATTAAATTAATTAAAATATAAATATCTTATGTTAGGATATTAAAGTAAATGACATTAGTTGCAATTGTTGACCAAATAAATATCTAATAAAGTAGTTAGAGATATTTATGCAAGTTGATTTAATTATAATTGAAATGAAATTGAAATTACAATTTGTTGAATGGTCTTGCAATTTCGGCCAAGGTGTAATTGTTACACATATAAATTGATTTTCATTTCATTTAACAATTAACCTAATACACTTATCACAAAAAACACCATTGAAGAAAGCTTGAAGAAGTTTGAGAAAGAAAAGAAAAACCAAGGAAAGCTTGATTTTAGTAAGTTTTCTCCAACTTACTATTAGTAAGGAAAATGTTCCTTAGCATCTAGGCTTCCATATATGATATCCTTAGGTTATTTCTTTCTTTATTCTTTATGTTTTGTGTGATGGAAAGTTGGTGAAGTTGTAGAGCATGTGTAATGAATAAAGGTTTAACTATTGTAGTTATAAACATCTTTAAGGTTTATGAAACCAAGTTGCTATTCTAGAGTTGTTGACCCACTCTTAAATGACCTAGATTTGATCTTGAGTTGTTTCATTGTGTTGAGACTTGAATTGGATGAAAGATTGATGATTGAAACATTTGATTTAATGTAATTAGCCTAATTTGTCCAATTTGTGGAAATTGAAAAATTAGGGGTTCTAACTAATTCCAAATTTGGGGTTTTCATATATGTTGAGCATTTGGGGTGTATATGATGCATGCAAAGTTTCATGTTGATTGGATTTCATTTGGATGAGTTTTGAAGCATGAAATGACCAAATGGTCAAATTGGGCCACCATTTGGTGCTCTCGGCTTTGAGAAGAAAAATGGGGATTTTGGTTGCTTTGGGTTTTGATGTTTTGAACATCATAAGTTCATCTTAGAAATGATTTAGAATCATTCAAAATTGATTGGATCAATTTCGGACTAAAACGGACAAAAATACAAAGCAAGGGTATTTCGGTAAATTCACCTAAAAATGTTTTATTGAATTTATTTTCATAATTTGATTATTGGAATGTTAAATAAATATGTTTATTTAATTTATCCGAGAAAAAGTTTTGAAATCTGAAAATCGGATTTTCACCGCTTCCGCTGCGTTACCGGATTCACCCCCTAAATAACCCCTTCAAAATGGTATCAGAGCGAGTCTGATTCTAGGCCACTTAAAATGCTTAGCCTACATTGAATCAATGTTTAATCATGTTTTCTTGATTTATGCATGCTTATTAGGAACTAATTTGATTAGATTTAGGGTGTATGACACTTAGCGGAAAATCCCTAATAATAAGGTTTAAATGTAATTTGTATTTGATGCATGTTATATGGTCCGTCTTGTCAATACGGTTTATGAATACTTCTTTGTGACTACATCCGAGACCGTGCCTCTGCTGTGAGGGTGTAGCCGATAAAGATTTATTTATACCGGATGTATATCTGATACTAGATAAATTCAAGTAAAAGCGGAATTCTGAACGTGCCCTAGCTGTCAGGATTACGTAAGTAACTTGAGTTTATCATTGACGAGTATTACCTTGGTACGTCTCCTTGTGGGCCTGCCTTCGCAGCGACAACGAGAAACGGCCAGGACCGGATACTTAGGAGTCACTGTGAGTGATTGACAATGAGTTGTCTACCTGATGAATATACGTAGGCGAGACCGTGCCTCTGCTGTGAGCTGAAATATATTCACGGGATCCACCTTTCACTATTTATATTTAATTTAATTATTAAATATTTGTATTCTGTTTGGGATTACAGTAGTTGCATGATTTAGTGGGAGGGGCATATTAGATTAAAAATCCATGATCTAGTTTATGCTTTTGATATTATATGAAACTGCTTTATTTCTGCTAACCGTTTTTCGTGATCTATATGATAGATTTGCGATGGCGGGTCAATCCACAAACCAGTTTGCGCGTATGCTAGATGCGAACAAACTAAAAGGCGCTGAGAACTTTACGGACTGGGAATTGGATTTGAGGATTGTCCTCGATTCCGAAAAGTTGGGTTATGTTCTTGAGGGTCCTTTGCCCCTTGCAGTGGGTGAGGATGCTTCGGAGGAGGAACGCCAAGTTTTTGAAACTTGGAAGGATGATGATTTAAGGGTTAAATCATACATTCTTAGTTCGCTCTCTCCGAAACTCAAGCAACAATACTATGGTATGATTGATTCCTATAGTATGATATGACACGATTACGACAATCGTTCGAGAACCAAGAACAAGTTATTGTTCACAAAGTCGCCATGGAACTGTTCCATGCGCGTCTGGATGAGGGGCAAAGTGTTAGCCCACATGTTCTTCAAATGATCGATTTGATCGATCAATTGAGGCAACATAATCTCATCCTGAATGACATTCTCGGTAGGAGTGTCATTCTGGGTTCTCTGCCAGCTTCATTCCGCCAGTTTGTGATGTACTTCAACATGCACGGGACCGTCTGCACCTACCAGGAGCTACATAGGATGTTGCTCACGGCAGAAGAGGACCTTAGGAAGGGATTACCGACTCGCCCTCCTAGATCTACTTCTCTTTCAGCTTCTTCCCAAGGAATGTCCAAGGGAAAGAAGAACAAGAAAGGGAAGAAGAAAAGAAGGACCTTGGTCCTCAACAGCAGGCGAAGATAGCAAAGCCCAAAAGGGCTTCTGAAGACAAATGCCACCACTGCGGCAAGGTCGGGCACTGGAAGAGAACTGTCCAGATTACATTGCTCAGATCAGGAGAGACAGAGCATCTACATCAGGTACTTTTATTTTTCCAGTTATTGATTTATCTTTGGCTTGTGAAGCCGTTACATCCAGCTGGATTTTAGATTCTGCTTGTCCCATTCACATTTGCAATTCGTTGCAGGTGCTGAAGGAAAGTAGGAGGCTGAAGCCAGGGGAGAGATGCAGTTGCGATTCGGGAGTGGAGACTCTTTGGATGCAGTTGCAGTGGGAGTATGCGAGATCTCATTGCCGAATGGGACACTTTTGTTAAATGACTGTCATTTTGTACCAGGATGTGTCGCTAATATTATATCACTTTTTGTACTTGATACAGAAGGCTTTTGTATGAATATTAAGAATAGTTCTTTGTATTTATATGATAGAAATAATATTCAGATCCTTGTTGTCCAAACCAGCATGGTCATTATACATTGCAAACTTCAAAAGATATATTAAATACTGGAGTTAATAAACGTAGATTACCTGTAATTAATAATACTGAACTTTGGCATATGAGACTTGGTCACATTGGCGTTAAACGCCTTACCCAATTGGTTAGGAATGGTTTGATATCAGATCTTACCATTGAGTCCTATCCAACTTGTGAATCCTGTATTCAGGGTAAGATGACCAAAGCCCCATTTTCTGGTGTTGGACACCGTGCCATTAACTTACTGGAACTCGTACATTCTGATGTATGTGGTCCACTAAGTCAAACTGCTCACAGTGGTTATTCGTACTTCGTTACCTTTACCGATGATTTGTCACGGTACGGTTATGTGTATTTGATGCGACATAAATCGGAAACCTTTGAAAAGTTCAAAGAGTTCCGAAATGAAGTAGAAAAAAAACTGGTAAATATATTAAATGCCTTCGATCAGATCGAGGCGGCGAATATATGAGTGGTGAGTTCATGGATTATATGAAGGAGAATGGGATTCTCGCTCAATATACTCCTCCAGGTACACCACAGCACAATGGTGTATCTGAAAGGAGAAATCGGACTTTATTGGATATGGTCCGATCGATGTTGAGTTTCACAGATTTGCCCTATTACTTATGGGGTTACTGTCTCTTAACAGCCGCACATCTTTTGAATAAGATTCCTTCAAAGGCTGTTCCTACGACACCGTATCAGATATGGTTCGGTAGGAGACCGAATCTTAATTATATTAAGGTTTGGGGTTGTCCTGCCTATGTCAGGGTAACTCAGCAAAGTAAGCTTTCGCCTCGAGGGCAAAAGTTTAGGTTTGTTGGATATCCCTCGAACACGAGGGGATATCTGTTCTATGATACCGAGCATCGAAATGTCTTCGTAGCTCGCTTCGCAAAATTTCTAGAAGTAGAATTTTTGTCAGAAGGTAGTGATCATAGAAGGTTGACTTGATGAAGTCCAACCTGAAAACAACGAACCAACGGAGGAACCTGAAGTTCAAGTAGATGAAGGACCTTCAACACACACACTCCGTAGGTCGGAAAGGGTATCTAGACCTCCTGAACGCTTGTATTTGATACAAGAAAAGAGTCTGGATGTTCTCTTAGTTGAAGAGACGATCCTTTCACCTATAGAGAATCGATGTTGGACATCGACTCCGTGAAATGGCAAAGTGCCATGAAATCCGAGATAGATTCAATGCATGAAAATCAAGTTTGGGACTTGATTCCGCTTCCCGAAGGAATTGTTCCTATCGGTTGTAAATGGGTTTACAAAAGGAAGCGCGGGCCTGACGGTAAGGTTGAAACTTACAAGGCCCGACTGGTAGCAAAAGGTTACACGCAGCGACCTGGCGTCGACTACGATGAAACTTTTTCGCCGGTAGCAATGCTTAAGTCTATCCGGATTTTGCTTTCTATAGCTGCGTATCATGACTACGAGATTTGGCAAATGGATGTCAAAACGGCTTTTCTAAATGGGTTTCTTGATGAAGAAATCTATATGGAACAGCCGGAAGGTTTCACATCCAGCCAAACCTCGGGTATGGTTGTAAGCTTAAGAAGTCCATTTATGGACTTAAACAAGCTTCACGAAGTTGGAATCTTCGATTCGACGAGATTATCAGATCGTCTGGTTTTCTTAAGAATTCGGAAGAATCCTGTGTGTATCAGAAGGCCAGTGGGAGCATGGTCGTATTTTTAGTCCTGTATGTTGATGACATCCTAATCATTGGGAATGATTTAGGTATGTTACAAAGCGTTAAAGCATATCTCTGTAAGAATTTCTCCATGAAGGACCTGGGAGAAGCTTCCTATGTTTTAGGGATAAAACTCTATCGAGATAGACAAAGGAGGCTGATTGGGTTATCCCAATCAACGTACGTAGATAAGATCTTGGAACGGTATAGCTTTGGTAACTGTAAGACAGCAAACATACCGTTCAGACATGGGATTCATCTTTCCAAGAAGATGTGTCCACAAACAGAAGATGAGAAGGTTAGAATGTCTAACCAACCTTATGCTTCGTGTTGGGTAGCATAATGTATGCCATGTTATGTACGAGGCCTGATATCAGTTTCGCTGTTAGCGTAACTAGTCGATATCAGTCCAATCCAGGTAATGACCATTGGATGGCCATTAAACATATCCTAAAGTATCTTAAAGGTACTAAGGATAAGTTGATATATATGGAGGAAACGAACTGCAGGTTAACGGGTATACAGACTCCGATTTCCAATCGGATCCCGATGATAGAAAGTCTACATCTGGATTTGTCTTTACCCTTAACGGAGGTGCAGTATGTTGGAAGAGTTCCAAACAGGGATCTACAGCTGATTCCACCACTGAGGCGGAATATATTGCAGCTTCTGAAGCCGCAAAAGAGGCTGTGTGGATAAAGAATTTTATCACAGAATTGGGAGTTGTCCCAAGTATCGAGAATGCGATTCCGTTATACTGTGATAATACTGGAGCCATTGCGCAAGCAAAGGAACCGAGGGCGCATCAGAAGTCGAAGCATGTGGAACGCAAGTACCACATCATTCGAGAGATCGTGTCGCGAGGGGATATTGTCGTGTGCAAGGTACCGAGTGAAGACAACGTAGCAGACCCGCTGACGAAGGCCATACCTCCGAAGTTGTTTGATAAACACGTGGAGTCGATGGGTATTAGATACAATCGATATTGGCACTAGAGCAAGTGGGAGATTTTGTAGGGGTTGGTGCTCAGAGCGCCAATTCCCGGTTGTATTTTGTTAAATACTTCTGTAAAACATTATTATTAGTAATAATATATGCAGTTTCTATAATATAATCTATTCTTTTATATGGTAAAGACGTAATGACCTTAGAATGATTAGTCATGATACAGTTGCAAAAGCGTCGCAACGGACATTGAGTCGTATCATGACGTTGTCATTCTCAGACAGTTCCTGGTCAAGGTTTACACTACTTGGTCAGTATAGTAAACCCGTTGAGACCGGTACATGTCGTATACTGGAATATATGATTCCAATGGTTTCTCAATGAACCATTAGTCTTGGAGACTAGTATAGACGTGTAGGTGTTTATAGCGGATAAACACTGAACGACTCACCGAAGATTCTTAATGGATGGTACACCAGCGTCAATAAGAATCTTCTTGGGTTGAGTAGCACTTGTGATTCTTAGACTTGAGATGCCATTGTGGGCACATGAGACATCTTCTACACTTAGACGGCAGTCACGTCACCGATCTATTTAGATCAGACCTCCGCCTGTTCGTTGGGTGTAGATAGATCCTCAGGGTGTCCTATGTGTATCAAGATAGGATCCGTCAGTTCTGTGTACCAGAGCATAGGTAGTCCATATGATTAGCAATCAGATAAAACCATGGGCCCGTGGTAAGTTTAGAAGCTAGTTCTAAACATTCTTTTTGAGATTGCTAATAGAATAGTCGACTGGATAATCCCGATAGAGATTTGACGTTTACATCTATATCTCTGGGATTTATCCGGATACCTGTGACGGAGGAATTATACATTTGCGATGACCTCGACCTGTATGGTTTAGCGAGATTATCCGTGATCGTCATAATCTACGGGTGGATAGATTATGGACATGAAATTTGATTTCGTGACGGATATACCTGAACCTAGAGAGTCTCAATAATGAAACATACTCGTTGAGCACTAGAGCAACAAAATAAATAATATTGATTATTTATAAAGTCGTTTAATGGTTAAACGCAAGATACATGCTAAAGACACTAGATAGTCATTTACTTAATTATTGTGTATTTACATTTAATACTTGATTAATTTAAATACACATTAATTAATAGTCAAAATGAGTTATTTGACTTATTTCCTAAATGAATATATGTTTTTAATATTTAATGTAAATATTATACATATATTTAATATATTTGTATTTGATTAATTAATTAATTATTTAATTGTTAAATGATTAAATTAATTAAAATATAAATATCTTATGTTAGGATAATTAAAGTAAATGACATTAGTTGCAATTGTTGACAAAATAAATATCTAATAAAGTAGTTTATAAGATATTTATGCAAGTTGATTTAATTATAATTGAAATGAAATTGAAATTACAATTTGTTGAATTTGGTCTTGCATTTTCGGCCAAGGTTTAATTGTTAACAATAAATTGTTTTCATTTCATTTAACAATTAACCTAATACACTTTATCAAAAAGAAACACCATTGAAGAAAGCTTGAAGAAGTTGAGAAAGAAAAGAAAAAACAAGGAAAGCTTGATTTTAGTAAGTTTTCTAAACTTACTATTAGTAAGGAAAATGTTCCTTAGGATCTAGGCTTCATATATGATATCCTTAGGTTATTTTTTCATTCTTTGTGTTTTGGTGATGGAAAGTTTGGTGAAGTGTAGAGCATGTGTAATGAATAAATGTTAACTATTGTAGTTATAAACACTCTTTAAGGTTTATGAAACCATGTTGCTATTCTAGAGTTGTTGACCCACTCTTAAATGACCTAGATTTGATCTTGAGTTGTTTCATTGTGTTGAGACTTGAATGGATGTGAAGATTGATGATGATTGAAAATTTGATTTAATGTAATTAGCCTAATTTGTCCAATTTGTGGAAATTGAAAAATTAGGGTTTCTAACTAATTCCAAATTTGGGGTTTTCATATATGTTGAGCATTGGGTGTGTATATGATGCATGCAAAGTTTCATGTTGATTGGATTTCATTTGGATGAGTTTTGAAGCATGAAATGACCAATGGTCAATTGGGCACCATTTGGTGCTCTCGGCTTTGAGAAGAAAAATGGGGATTTTGGTTGCTTTGGTGTTTTGATGTTTTGAACATCATAAGTTCATCTTAGAAATGATTTAGAATCATTCAAAATTGATTGGATCAATTTCGGACTAAAACGGACAAAAATACAAAGCAAGGGTATTTCGGTAAATTCACCTAAAAATGTTTTATTGAATTTATTTTCATAATTTGATTATTGGAATGTTAAATAAATATGTTTATTTAATTTATCCAAGAAAAAGTTTTGAAATCTGAAAATCGGATTTTCACCGCTTCCGCTGCGTTACCGGATTCACCCCCTAAATAACCCCTTCATGCTATTGTATCATATCTCCCAATCTCCGCTTCGTGAAAGAATGACTTTCATGAATTTGGCATAGCTGGTGGAATTTGTCCAATGCTCTGCAAATGGAATACGATATGCAGATTTTTGAACACCTCCAAGAATCGAGCAAAACTGCATTGTCAGTTATCTTTGAAGACGCTGAGGAAAATGTGAGGTGGAGTGATATGTTCTTTTTCCTTTGCTTATTTTTCCTCCATCGTGCTTTGTTTCTTTGGAAAATCTTCAATTGTTGTTGCTTGATTTCCAAACATCTTTGTTGATTTCAGTCCGTTTTAACATGATGGCATGACATTGCTCCTTCCCCATGTTCCTTGATTGGCTTTGTTGGTTTGTGTTTGCTAGGAAGGGTACCTGGCGGTCTGTAACTCTGAGCATTGGCCAGTTGTCCAATTGATTCTCCAGTGCTTTAATAGAAGTTGATTGACTTTGATTAAGTTGTTGGGATGAAAATAGCATCGTATTTGCTGCTTGAGATTGAAACATAGCAATATTTTGCTGCTTGAGAGTCATGTTTTGCTTCTATCTTTTTCAAGTGGGTCAACACTTCTGTTATTCCTGGTTCATTTGCCTGTTCCTGGCTTTGTTCTGTTGTTGGAATCCGAGTGCTGGATTGTTCATTTGCCCTGAATTGTTGCTCCATGCGAAATTGGGATGATTCCTCCACCCTGGGTTGTAGTGTTGGAATATGGATTGTTCCCCTGTCTGTTTAAATTATTGACATAATTCACCGTTTCTTTATGTTGGTTGAAAGATTCTGACTCAGGTGCTCCTCCAAATGGTGAACTTGTGGATCCACCATTAACTTTTATGTTAAGAGTTTCCAGATTTTTGCAAATCACATCCAGCTTGGAATTCAGTGCTGTTGGCTCCAACTTCATAAAATTCCTGCATTCTTTGGATCATGCTCCTTTCTGTTGGCCATAAAGAATTGTTGTTGGCCATTTCTTCAATTAGGTCCCGGGCTTCATCTTCTCCTTTTTCCATTAAAGCTCCTCCAGCAGCATCATCGATTGTGGTTCTCATTATTCCAGAAAGTCCATTATAGAATGTTTGAACTTGAAGCCATTTTGGAATCTCATGGTGAGGACATTTCCGGAGAAAATCTTTGTACATTTCCCAAGATTCGCATAGGGATTCTGAATCTTATTGTACAAAGGATGTGATGTCATTCCTTAGCTTTCCGGTTCTGGCTGGTGGAAAGTACTTTACAAGAAATTTGGTGGCTAAAGTGTTCCAAGTTGTGATAGAACCTGCTGGTAGTGAATGTAGCCAAGCTTTAGCTCTGTCCTTCAAGGAGTATGGGAAAACACGCAGTCTCATTGCTTCTTTGAGCTCTGTTGTAGTTGAAAATGCCGCAAATTTCCAGGAAGTTACTGATGTGGGCATTAGGATCTTCAGTTGCATTCCCCCCGAACTGAACTGACTGCTGAATCATCTGAATGCATGTTTTGATGTCAAACGCATTGCTGGTAAGGGAGGAAGTACAATACAGGAAATGAGTCTGTCAACCACCGGAATGGTTCTGTCTCGAATGGGAAGTGGGTGCAACCTCCAACGGTTCAGGTTCCATGTTGACTAAAGCTTCTTGGCCTTCTCGCATTTCCCTTCTCAACTGTCTGATGTTTCTTTCAATTTCTGGGTCAAGCGATCGGAGTTCAAAGCTTCTGGTTCGTCTCATGTAGTTTCTGAGAACCTGAAACACAAGAAAACTAAAACAATAAGTAAAAAGAAATTAGATACAAGTAACGTATCTAACCCCAAAATTAATAGTGAAAGATAAATAAGTCCCCGGCAACGGCGCCAAAAACTTGACCAGTGCTTTGACACGCGTATAACGCAAGCGCACGTATCGTTCAAGTAGTATAAAAATATCGATCCCACGAGGACTTAATATCTAATCTATTAATTTTATGAGGTCAAATGATTACTAGTATCTAACAGGTTGTTTGATTGATTTGAAATGGTGACGATTCTAAATTTAAAAACAAGTAAATAAAATTGTTCGAAAGTAGGTTTTAAGAAAATTCAATATTAAAAACTATCTAGGGTTGTGATTTCTTCCAATATCATTTTAAAGATGAAGTGGTTATCTTAAAGTTGGGTAATATATTGATTTATTAACCTGGAACACTAAATTATGTGTAAGCCTCTGTCGATGGTCAGACACAAATACCCAATTTAACCCAATTGAACCATATGTCTATGTCAACCAAATTATCTGGATTCATTAAGTTTAAGTTCCAATTATGGCTACCCCCGCCCGACAGGTATATGTCTATCCTGTAAGGAAATATATTAAAGGGTTATCTATCCTCAAGGAAGATCGTGGACTATTGAGTCTAAGGTCTTAAACTTAAAATCCCTATGTCTAGTTCATTTTAAGTTTCTCAGTTCAATTTTATTAATGGCCAGTTAATAAAAAAGCCTTAATATTAAGACTCAATAAATAAATCTTTATATTACTCAAGCTATAATCTAACCCCTTATAAACTGGTGATATTGGATTTCATCACAACCCTAGATAACTGGCTTAGTTACGACACATATTTACGGGTAGTAAAAAAAACTTAAATAAAATAAAAGACATAAAGTAAAATACTGAAAATTAAATACTGAAAACTAAATGCTGAAAGTAAGTGCTGAAATTAAATACTAAAAATTAAATGCTGAAAGTAAATTACTGAAAGTAAATTGCTGAAAAGTAAATTGCTGAAAGTAAATTACTGGAAAGTAAAAACTGAAAATTAAAGAAAGAAAAGTACTGTGCGTAAAAGTAAATTGCGGAAAGTAAAAACTGAAAAGTAAAGAAAAGAAAGTGCGAAAGCGGAAATTAATTACTGAAAGTTGTAAATAAACAAAAAAGATACAATATTCTTAGTATTCTTAAGGAATTCCTTAGAAGAAAGTATGAATTTTACAAATGAAATGGCTTGGTATTTAAAGGCAAAATTTTGCCTCCATCAAATCAATTATTAATTGCTCCACCAAATCCATTATTAATTGCTCCACTAATCTCTTATCATGTTTGGTGATGATTTGATAATTTTTATTATTTATTTATTAATTGTTTTTTTGCTTTGAAAATGATTGAAATTGACTTTAATAATTACACACAACATACTTCTGGATGGTTCATCAATTTCGGGCATGAAATCGTCAGAATTCGAAATTATTTTGTCTTTCAAAGCTATAGATCTTTGAGTCTTCTTTAATCTGGAACTTGAATCAGCTCAATCCGATATCGGAGTAAAACGTTATGCCCAAAATACGACAGATGCGTAAAATTGGAATTTCCAAAACTGCACTTCGTCAAAAACGCCCTTTCAAGTTTCCAATCTCCAAAATTAAAATATCAAGTCCAATAATTGCCCTTATTTGACCCATATTTCGTCCTAAATGATTTCATTGAGATCCGATATTATTTTATCTGCAAAATAAACTAAAACACATCAAAACGTTCATCAAACCCGAGAAACTAAACAAAATATTAAGTTAAAGAGGCGGTAAATATTGATATATTTTCTGCTCATCAGAGCCTGGAGCTGGCCACCGCTGAAGTTCATTCGACTAATAAATCTCTCAAGTCTGTGGCTTCTGTGGAAAGGAAAAATGCCGAGACTACTAAGAAAGATTTGGAGATGGCCCATGCAGACAATAGGGTCCTGAAGGTGGCGATATGCAGTATTGAGTCCAAGCTGAGGGCCAAAGACGAGGAGATCAGAAAGAATGAAACTCAGTTTGAGGAAGAGCGGGATGCAATTAGACTGGAGGGAGTCGAGGATTGTGCTGATATTATCCCGATGGTGCTGCCTAACTTGGATATGAGACCAATACATGCAGCCATCCAATTCTGTAAGGGGGAGACCCCCCAAGAAGAACTTCTGAAATGGCTGCCCCCTTATGCTAAAGAAGTCCTGAACCCTGATCCCATTTCAGCTGTCCCGGCATCTCCCACACTTGAAGAGAACCAACCAGAAGGTCCTGCTCCTGAAGCTATAATTGCCGAGGCCCCTATAACCGCTCACACGGAAGCCACTATCCCTCCCCCTGAAGTTGAGCCTAGCCACATGCCATCCGAACTTATTGAAGAGGAACCAAGCGCCCAGGTGCGGCTCGATGAGTATGGGGTAACCTGTATAGGGCCCTATGTAAATCTTTTGAACAAAAAATGCCTTTTGTAATAACTCTTTACAATTCCATTTTCTTCTTGTAAACGCATGTTTTATTGTGCTTCTAGCTTTCCAAAATTGGCTCTGGTTGCATTCTAGAAAATTTCTAATCAAGATTTGGCCGACCGAGGAGGCGGACTTGGTGAGACATAACCCAACCCCAAGCTAAGAGAGAATACTTGGTCCTGGGGGAATATTACGTACCTAGACCAAAAGATTCACTTGGTGGGACATAACCCGACCTCAAGCTGAGGGGAACACTTGGTTCTGGGGAATATTACGTCTCTAGAGACTCGGTGGGACGTAATCTGACCCCGAGCTGAATAAACCATGAAGCCTCAGTGGAACGAATCCAGCCTCGAGCCAAATAAACCATGAAGCTTCGGCGGAACGAATAGCCCCGAGCCGATGGCACACAGAGGCCTCGGTGGAACGAATCCAGCCCCGAATCGAATAAACCATGAAGCCTCGGCGGGACAAATCCAGCCCCGAGCTGATGGCACACAAAGGCCTCGGTGGAACGAATCTAGCCCCGAGCCGAATAAACCATTAAGCCTCGACGGAACGAATCCAGCCCCGAACCGAATAAACCATGAAGCCTCGGCGGAACGAATCCAGCCCCGAACCGAATAAACCATGAAGCCTCGGCGGAACGAATCCAGCCCCGAGCCGATGGCACACAGAGGCCTCGGCTGAATGAATCCAGCCCCGAGCCGAATAAACCATGAAGCCTCGGCGGAAGGAATCCATCCCCGAGCCGATGGCACACAGAGGCCTCGGCGAAACGAATCCAGCCCCGAGCCGAATAAACCATGAAGCCTCGGCGGAACGAATCCAGTCCCGAGTTGAATGTTTAATCAAGACTTACACAGAAGGGAAGTAAATCAACCTTTGAGGCTCGGCAACTCTGGTACGGACGTCCCCTTTCCAGACCAGCGAAAATAAAAAACAAAGATTTAGAATAAAATTGGTAAAATGTGGGGGTGACTTAGCACATACCCCAAACAAAGAAATTTCACAAGTGCAAATAACAACGAGGATGCCTCAAGACAGCGTCTTGTCCGAGGTCTCGAAAACGTAATTCTGAATCTTACAATTCGGCGTCCCGGCGAGCCGAGATATGGATCGGTGAGCGGCCGAGACCCTAAGGGCAAAAAAAAACCTCCTTATGCTTGAGCGGCTCTGGAGCCTGCAAACGCTACGAGGGCAAAATCCTCCCCGTGCTATGCTTCTCTTTGATCCAAGCGGTCAAGCTAAACCAACGGGAACACGCTCCCCGCGGTTGCCTTCCCTAAACCGGTTAGGCAGATTCCTTCACGGGGGAATTCCCTCCCCGCAGTCGCCATCCCGGGGTGATACTGCTGACTTGGTTGGGCAAATTGCTTTACGGGGGCACTCCCTCCCCGCGGTTGCCATTCTGAGATGTCCCTAAAAATACAAGTCATGGGGTAGTTACGCTCCGGCCTCGGGAGTCTGATACTGCCACGAGAGCTTCACGCGCTCCCTCATGCACTTCATTCCTTCAAGTGATCCAGATCCGCCTAAAATGAAAAATAACCAGACCGGAGTGCTTCCACCCTGGGGTTTGATAACGACACCAGTGCTTGGCGTGCCACAGGTTTGGTGCCCTTTCTGACCTCAAATCGTTCCTCGTATTGAGCATTTTCTCGGAATATCGAACGTAACTTGCACATTTAATTAAAAAACAGGCAAAGAATAGACAAGCTTCTTAATTTAAGAGTGAAAGTTTTATTCATATTCGTAAGACATACTGCCCTTCTTACAACTCTTTGCGGGACATTTTAAGAGAGGCTCAATTACTAATTTTTTTAACCTTGATTGGGTTGATCATCGAACTTTCTGCCCGAGGAGAAAAAAATTTATTGAAAATACTTCCTCAATATTTCAGCATTCCAAGTGTTTTTTAGTCAGGCGCCGTCTAGTTGTTCCAAAAGATAGGCACCCGGCCTCACAATTTCCACAACTCTATACGACCCTTCCCACTTGGCACCCAACGAATTTTCCTATGGCCTTCGGGTATTCAGAGTTACCGTTCTCAAAACTAGGTCGCCTGGTAGGAAAGACCGGATCCGAACTTTCTTATTGTAGAATCAGGCCATTCTTTGTTGACAGATTGCAGTATTCATAGTCGACCTCTCCCGTTTTTCTTCGATCAGGTCAAGATGATTTCTGATGAGCTTCTCATTTTGCTCGTCTTCAAAATACCGAACCCTGTGGGTAGTCATCCCAATTTCTGCCGGAATGACCGCCTTAAACCTATAGGATAAAGAAAATGGGGTTTATGTGCCCATAGTACCTCTGGTAACTCTTCAACCCATAACCCTTTGCAAACTCCAAGCCGAGCCTTAAGATTCGCTTTGATAGTTTTGTTTGCAGCCTCGACCTATCCGTTGGACTTGTGATGGGCAGGTGAAGCAAACCTTAAGGCAATCTGGAGATCCTCACAAAGCTTCTTAAAACCTTTGCTGTCGAACTGGTTCCCATTATCCGTGATGATGGCCCGGGGAATCCCGAACCGGCAGATAATATTCTTCTTTATACCAATGTTTCATGTTCGGTTTTGAATTAGCAAATTCAATTGCTTTCTTCTCTGTGATTGCGGACAAAGGCTCGGCTTCTACTCACTTGGTGAAATAGTCTATGGCCACCATATCGTACTTTGCATGTCCTCGCCCATTCGGCATTGGCCCAATAATATCCAGGCCCCACTGAGAGAACGGCCACGGGCTGGATAGTGTAGTCAATTGTTCTGCCAGAAGGTGGTGGATATTGACATTCTTTTGACATCCGTCGCACTTCTGGGCTATTCTCATCCCGTCCTGATGCATAGTTGGCCAGTAAAAATCTTGCCTTAGAGCTTTAAAGGCGATTGATTATCCCCCCAGCATGGCTCCCACAAATCCCCGCATGAATCTCTTGGAGCACATAATGAGCTTCCTCCTCTGCCAGACATCTCAAAAGTGGCACCGTATAACCCCTTCGGTACAGTAATCCTTCAACCAAATAAAACCTGCTGCTTTTATACTTCAATTTTCTAGCCTCCTTCTTTTCCTCCGGTACCTCCCATGTTTCTAAACACTTTCTGATTAGCTGCATCCAATGAGACCCGCTCTCCATATCGAGTTCCATTACCTCGGGCTCTCCCATACTTTTTATTTGGAGACAAATCAGAGGAATTGTTCTGGGTTTTTCCGATCTGATTGATGAAGTGAGCCGTGCTAGAGAATCCGCTTGATGGTTATTCTCCCGACCGATCTGCTCGAATTCTACATTCCCCATTTTTCCGACTAAACTTTTTACCGCTGCGAGGTAGGCTATCATATTTGATTCTCTGGCCTGGAATTCTCCCTTTAGTTGTTGGATGGCCAACTGTGAGTCACTATTCATAATTACATCACAAACACCCATTGTCGTGCATAACCTTAAGCAGGCCAAAATTGCCTCATATTCTTCCTCGTTGTTAGTGGCCTCAAAGGCGAATCTTAAGGCGTACATTGTCTCCTCTCCTTCACCTCTTTTCAACACAATTCCAGCTCCACCACCTTGTGAGTTTACAGAGCCATCTACCGACAACTCCCATCCATCTTCCATAATTGCTAAAACCTGGGATGTCGTAAATTCTACCACAAAGTCCGCCAAAGTCTGACCCTTTATCGCTGCCCTTGGTAGGTAGGAAATGTCGTGTTCACTTAACTCTACCAACCATTTTACTAACCTACCTGAGACCTCTGGTTTTTGCAGGATCTGCCTTAACGGACAACTGGTGTAAACCCCAATAGGATGGGCCTGGAAATAAGGTCGTAATTTAGTAATTAATGAAAAGGCGACCAGCTCATGCGTGGAATATCTAGTTTCAGCATCTAACAGAGCTTTACTAATATAATATACTGGCCTTTGAACTTTATCAACCTCTTGTACTAATACTGAACTTACAGCATGCTCAGAAACAGCTAATTACAAGAATAAGGTCTCACATTGGATTGGTTTTGCTAAAAGTGGGGGCTGTGTTAAGTACTGCTTTAACTGCTGGAAGGCCTCCTCGCATTCCGTTGTCCAGTTGACCTCTCTTTTCGCCTTCTTAATAACCTTGAAGAAATGGTGACATTTATCGGTTGCTCGCGAAATAAAACGATTCAGTGCGGCCACTCGTCTGGTTAGGCTTTGTACTGCTTTGACCGTCCTAGGAGACTTCAGATCCAGAATAGCCCGGATCTTCCGAGGATTTGCTTCTATGCCTCTGGAGCTCACCATATAACCCAAAAACTTTCCGGAGGCCACCCCAAAAGCACACTTCTCCGGATTCAATCTCAGGTTATGTTTTCGTAGTAACTCAAAGGTATTTTATAGATCAGTTACATGGCAGGATGGGTCCATGGACATAGTTATCATATCATCGATGTACACCAGCATGGATGTACCAATGAGTGGCTTGAAGATCTTGTTTACCAGTCTCTGAAATGTCGCCCCAACAGTCTTTAAACCAAAGGGCATTACTTTGTAATAATACAGCCCTTGGTCGGTGATGAAAGTTGTCTTTTCCTCATCCCCATGATGCATCTTGACTTGGTTGTACCCCGAGAATGCATCCATAAAGTTGAGCAGACCGTGGCAGGCTGATGAGCGGAAAATATATAAATATTCACCGCCCCTTTTACTTAATATTTTGTTTAGTTTCTCGGGTTTGATGAACGTTTTGATGTGTTTTAGTTTATTTTGCAGATAAAATAATATTGGGACACAATGAAATCATTTAAGACGAAATGTGGGTCAAATAAGGGCAAAAATTGGACTTGACATATTAATTTTGGAGATTGGAAACTTGAAAGGGCGTTTTAACGAAGTGCAGTTTTGGAAATTCCAATTTTGCGCATCTGTCGTATTTTGGGCATAACTCTTTACTCCAATATCAGATTGAGCTGATTCAACTTCCAGATTAAAGAAGACTCAAAGCTCTACAATTGTGAAAGACAAAATAATTTCTAATTCTGAAGATGTCATGCCCGAAATTGATGAACCATCCAGAAGTGTGTTGTGTGTAATTATTAAAGTAATTTTCAATCATTTTCAAAGCAAAAAATAAATTAATAAATAAAAAATAAAAATTATCAAATCACCACCAAACATGATAAGCAATTAGTGGAGAAATTAATAATGTATTTGGTGGAGCAATTAGTGGAGCAATTAGTAATGGATTTGGTGGATGATTTGATGGAGGCAAAATTTTGCCTCTAAATACCAAGCCATTTCATTTGTAAATTCATACTTTCTTCTAAGGAATTCCTTAAGAATACTAAGAAGATTGTATCTTGTTTGTTTATTTACAGTTTTCAGTAATTAATTTCCACTTTCGCACTTTCTTTTCTTTACTTTTCAGTTTTTACTCTCCGCAATTTACTTTTACGCACAATACTTTTCTTTCTTTAATTTTCAGTTTTTACTTTTCAGTAATGAGGAGGTAACTCCCATTTGCTGGGATAAAAGGTAAAACTTTTATTACTAATATTTAGATTAATCTCCCTTAATTATAATATATAAACTAGTTAAAACCTGACTTAACAAGGATACCGCCATATTGGTCGGTTGATAATTATTTAAATTGGTTTTAACCTGACTAAACTAGATACCGCCTGATTGGTCGGTTGGTAATTAATTATTAATTTGACTTAATCTGGATACCGCCTATATGGCTGGTTGGTAATTATCATGCAAAGTTAATATATTATATTAAGGGAGATATCTAAAATAGAAGTAATAAAAGTGGATCCTTTTACCTCACCATTTTATTTTATTGTACTTTTACTTTATTTACTTTTCAGCGTTTTACTTTCAACATTTACTTTTTAGCAATTTACTTTCAGCATTTTACTTTTCAGTAATTTACTTTCAGCATTTTACTTTTCAGTATTTAATTTCAGTATTTACTTTCCGTCATTTACTTTCAGCATTTACTTTCAGCATTTTACTTTATGTCTTTTATTTTATTTAAGTTTTTACTAGCCCTAGTTATGTGTCGTAACTAAGTTAGTTATCTGGGGTTGTGATGAATTCTAATATCACCGGTTTATAAAGGGGTTATTTTATAGTTTGGGTAATTTAAAGGTTTACTTATTAAGTCTTAAGCTTAATGTGTCTTGTTAATTGGCCACTAATAAGATTGATCTGGTAAATCTAAAATAAACTTGACAAATGAATTTTAGGTTTCAGCCTTAGACTTAATAGCCCACGATCTTCCTTGAAGATAGATAACCCTTTAATAGATTTCCTTACTGGATAGACATATACCTGTCGGGCGGGGGTAGCCATAATTGGAACTTAATCTTAATGAATCCAGATAATTTGGTTGACATAGACATATGGTTCAATTGGGTTAAACTAGGTATTTGCGTCTGACCATCGACATAGGCTTTCGCATAATTTAGTGTTCCAGGTTAGTAAACCGATTTATTACACAAACATGAAATAACTGCTTCATCTTTTAAAGGATATTAGAAAGATTCACAACCCTAGATAGTTTCCTAATATTGAATTTTCTTAAACCTACTTTCGTGCAATTTTATTTACTTGTTTTTAAATTTAGAATCATCACCATTTCAAATCAATCAAACAACCTGTTAGAGGAAATGTCCTCATCATGAGATCGCAAGGTGGCTACAAGTCCAAACCTTCTACAATGGACTTTTTGGAATAATGAGAACCACAATTGATGTTGCTGCTGGAGGAGCTTTGATGGCAAAAGGAGAAGATCAGGTCTGGGACTTAATTGAAGAAATGGCCAACAACAATTCTTTATGGCCAACAGAAAGGAGCATGATCCAAAGAATTGCAGGAATTTATGAAGTTGGAGGCAACACAGCACTGAATTCCAAGCTGGATGTGATTTGCAAAAATCTGGAAACTCTTAACATAAAAGTTAATGGTGGATCCACAAGTTCACCAAATGGAGGAGCACCAGAACCAAACCAACTTGAAGAAACGGTGAATTATGTCAACAATTTTAACAGACAGGGGAACAATCCATATTCCAACACCTACAACCCAGGGTGGAGGAATCATCTGAATTTTTCATGGAGCAACAATTCAGGGCAAAAGAACAATCCACCACCGGGATTTCAACAACAGAACTATCCACCACCTAGATTCCAGCAATAGAACAAAGGCCAGGAGCATGAAAAAGAACCAGGAATAATAGAAGTGCTGGCCCAGTTGAAGAAGCAAGAAGTAAAATACGATGTTTTAGCAGCTATGGTTCAAAATCAAGTAGCATTGAATCAAAGTCATTCAGCCTCTATCAAAGCACTGTAGAATCAAATGGGACAACTGGCCAATGCTCAGAGTTACAGACCGGCAGGTACCCTTCCTAGCAACACAGAGCCAAATCCAAGGAACATGGTAAAAGAACAATGTCATGCCATCATGTTAAAAAGCGGTACTGAAATCAACAAAGATGTTGGAATCAAGGCAACAATTGAAGATATTCCAAAAGAAACAAAGCAACAGATGGAGGAAAAAGAAGCAAAGGAAAAAGAACAGATCACTCCACCTCCACCTTTTCCTCAGCGTCTTCAGAAAAACAATATGGACAAGCAGTTGCTCATTTCCTGGAGGTATTCAAAAAGCTGCACATCAACATTCCATTTACAGAAGCGTTGGAACAAATGCCCAGCCATGTCAAATTCATGAAATACATTCTTTCACGAAAATGGAGATTGGGAGACTACGAGACAGTAACATTGACAGGAGAATGCAGTGCCATCATTCAGAGGAAACTTCCCCCAAAGTTGAAAGATCCTGGCAGTTTCACCATTCTATGCATCATAGGAGAACATAACTTTGGTAAGGCTTTATGTGATTTAGGTGCAAGTGTTAACTTGATGCCTTTTTCTATTTTCAGGAAACTGCAGATTGGAGAAACAATGCCCACTTCAGTCTATCTACAACTTGCTGATAGAACGCTCGTATTTCCAAGAGGCGTAGTTGAAGATGTGCTGGTCAAAGTTGACAAATTCATTTTCCCAGCAGATTTTATTGTCCTTGATATGGAGGAAGACACAGACGTGCCAATCATCATTGGGAGACCGTTATTGGCTATAGGTCGAACAATTATTGATGTACAAAAAAGAGAATTAATCATAAAGGTACAGGACCAAGAAGTAACATTCAATGTTTTCAAGGCCATGAATTTCCCAGAAGATGAAAAGAAGGAGGAATGTTTCAGACTTGATGTAATACACGTTACCATTCAGAACTCCAATGCAAAGCAAAGTTCTACTGACAAACTTAAAACATGTCAATTGCCTGTGGAGCCTGAAGATAAAGCGTATTTTACACTGAAAAAGCCAATTCTTGCACTACAAGAAACAGAATAGAAAAATTTCCATCAGCTCAACGAATTGGAGGAATTTCACAATCAGCCTTTTGAGGATGCCAAATTGTACAAAGAAAATGCCAAGAAGAGACATGATGAGAAATTAGTGCGCATACTACTGGAAACAGGGCATAAGGTACTGTTAAACAAATCAAGGGTGAAATTCTTCCCATGGAAGCCAAAATCACGGTGGTCAGGTCCATTTGTGATCACCAAGGTTTTACCAGACAAAGCCGTTGAGATATATGATCCCGACTCCAACAAAACATTCAAGGTTAAAAACAAGCATGTTAAGCACTACTGGGGAGAATCATTTGAGAGACAAAAATAAAGTGTCACACTTTCAGATCCAGCCTAACGTTTGAGAAGTCACGTCTAGCTGTCGACGTTAAAATTAACGCTCGCAAGGAGGCAACCCATGCAATTTGTGTATATATTATGATCTGGTGTGTTTTATTTTTGTGTGTTTAATTTTTACAGGTAAAGTCATTTCACGATGGAAGAAGCTCTCGCAAATCTTCGCAAGTAATTTCATTCTCTCCCTCAAAACTCTTTGATGAAATTCTACAAAGCTCGCTTAAGGAAGATCGTGGGTTGTTGAGTCTGTGGTCTTTAACTTAAAATCCCTATGTGTAGTTCATTTTAAGTTTATCTAATCAATTTTATTAATGGCCAATTAATAAAAAGGCATTAAGATTATGACTCAACAAATAATTCTTTAATTACCCAAACTATAATCTAACCCTTTTTAAAACCGGTTATATTAGATTTTATCACAACCCTAGATATTTAATTTAGTTACAATACATAGCTAAAACTAATAAAAACTTAAAAGACATAAAATGAAATTACTGAAAAGTAATAAAAAGAAATACTAAGGTAAAAGGAATTAACTTCTACTATTTACTATTTAGATATCTCCCAATAATATAATATATAATCTTGTGATATTTTAAACCAACCGTCCGGAATGGCGGTATCCTGATTAAGTCAAATTCAAATATACCAGCCATAAGGCGGAACAAAAATATAAACTTAAACCAACCGTCCAGTATGGCGGTATCCTTTATTAATTCAGATTTTAAATAGTTTATATATTATATTTTAAGGGAGATTAATCTAAATAGCAAAAGTAAAAGTATTACCTTATTACCTCAGCATGGAGGAGTTACCCCCTCATGGAAGAATAGAATTACTACTACAAAGCGTAAATAAAACTGAATAAAAGAAGAAAATATGAAGAACTCTCTTTTATTTATTAGGATTTCAGAGGAAGAGGTACATTTGAAACTAAAAATTCGAAATCTATTTATAGGCAAAAAAATCTAATTTTTTATTATTATTTTTCTGATTTTTATTTTTTAATTATTTTATTATTTTATTATTATTTTTTGGATCGCTGAATTTTCGACACGTGGCATGGTGGCTAAAAAAGACGGCTCGTTGAATTTTTGACATGTGGCATGGTGGTGCAATTACCAAAATACCCTCGGTGTCGGGACGCCCAAAATTACCAAAATACTTTTTTTGTCAAATTTCACAGTTTTGCTCCAAATCACCTCCAGAATGTCCTGAAACTTTATTTTAGTGTCGGGATGCCCAAAATTACCAAAATACCCTTTGTGTCGGGACGCCCAAAATTACCAAAATACCCTTTTTGCCAAATTTCACCAAATTTCACAGTTTTGCTTCAAATCACCTTCAGAATGTCCTGAAACTTTATTTATCTACAAAATAACACAAAACACATCAAAATATTCACAAAACTCAAGAAACTATACAAAATATTAAGTTAAATGAGTGGGAAATAGTGATAGTTTTACCACTCATCAGCGGCACAGGAATTGGGTCGAGTCTTAGCTGCAAGGAATATACACTTAGTATATGGCGGAGGTAATCTTGGACTAATGAGGATCGTTTCAAAGGCTGTACAGGAAGGAGGCAGTCACGTTTTGGGAATCATCCCAAAACCCTTGACAGAGGCAGATCTTATTGAACCATCAAACGGAGAAGAGTTAATCGTGCCAGGTGTGTCTGAACGACTGGTAGAAATGATTAACCGTGCTGATGCTTTTATTGCTTTGCCAGGTGCCTTGGGTACATTGGAGGAAATGTTTACAGTATTATCTTGGGCGAACTTGAACATACACCAGAAACCGCTTGGACTGTACAACGTTGAAGGATTTTATGATTTTCTTTGTGTTTTTCTTGATGATGCCTGGAGAAACGGGTTCATGTCAAAACCTTTAAAAGAACTCCTCTTCACTGCCAGAACTGCTCCGAATCTAATTGACCAAATCTTAGCCTATGAACCACAAATTGACCATATCCTTTCAAAGATAAATTGGTCCGATGACGATCGTGGTAAGAGCGTCGGATTAATCTGGATCTTAACCTTTAACTTTTCGTGTAGAATTTCAGCTAACCAGGTACTATCTTCTAAACTCTTAATCTACTGTTTAAGACATTGGGGACAATGTCTCATTTAGGTTTGGGGGAGGGAATTAGTTGATCAGTATCTTATTTTTAGTGGTGTGTTTTTTTTTTATTTTTAGTCCAAAATTTTTCGAAAAATACAAAAAAAATTGAAAAATGTTCAAAAATTACAAATATATTTTTCATTTTTTGTGTTTTTATTTTGACTAAAAAGGTGAAATCGGTAAGAGATAGCTGAGTAAGGAGTTTCCACTCCTGAGACGTATCTCAAATCTAATTCGGAACAAGTAATTTTTGTTTATTTCCTTTTGAATTATTTAATTTCTGAATTCTCCATAATACTGACTAAAATGGATCTTCATATGCTCAGTTAGCAGATATTATCAACATGCATAGTAACATATGGACATGAGCTATAATTGAAAAGTTTGTAATATTCAATGCTCTAGTTTAATTGGAGGAAGCATCTCAAAAAGTGATGGGATAAGAAAAACGTCTGAGATTCGGGTTATTAAGTCTGTATGGGTGTTTTAACACATAGTGCTCTAAAGCCAACTGGTTTGAGAGTCACTGGCCCAAAGCTCGCTACATGGATCAAAGATGCTGCAAAAATATATATATCTGAAGCCTGAGTAATTAAGTCCGTAAGGGTGTCTTAACACCTGGTGCCCTAAAGCCAACTGGTTTGGGAGCCACCGACCCAACACTCGCTACATAGATGGAAGATATTGTAAATAAATAAAAAAAAATCAAAAATCAAAGAAAAAAATCAAAAAAATCAAAAAAATTATTCCATTGCTATAAAAAGGTGTGAATTCTGATAAAACTTTAGGACAAAAATATTACTCTCTTATCAACTGCACTTGTGACTGTTGTGGGTAAAAAAATGAGTTGTTTAATATTTTATTGGCTGTGTATATGGAGAATTGTAAATATAATCGGAGAATTTACTTATTCAGTAATTTAGAAAGAAAGAAAACAACTAATAACTTGGAGTAGAAGTTTCACCTGATTAGTCACTAATTTCTTTATTCTCTTTTCTCTTGTCTTTTTGCTTTTGTGTGAATTAGTTTTATTATCTTTTTACTTTTTTAAAACGTTTGTGGGTATCGTTGCTGTAAGCCCTCACGAGACTATAACTCGTCCACTAGGGACACCTAGTGATTTAAAGGCTTGTTGCATATGCTAAATGCAACCGTGATCCCTACGAAAGCGGCTTAGTTTAATTTTAATTGTTTCTTGTATTTTATTTTGTTGTTTTGCTCGAGGACTAGCAAAATGTTAGGTTTTGGTATATCAATATTTACCGCCCCTTTTACTTAATATTTTGTTTAGTTTCTCGGGTTTGATGAACGTTTTGATGTGTTTTAGTTTAATTTGCAGATAAAATAATATTGGGACACAATGAAAGTATTTAGAACGAAATGATTTCATTGTATCTTGTAAAACAGATTTTAATTATCTTGTAAATCATTAGAACGAAATGATTTCATCCTTAAGAATACTAAGAATATTGTATCTTGTTTGTTTATTTACAGTTTTCAGTAATTAATTTCCGCTTTCGCACTTCTTTTCTTTACTTTCAGTTTTTACTCTCCGCAATTTACTTTTACGCACAATACTTTTCTTTCTTTAATTTTCAGTTTTACTTTTCAGTAATGAGGAGGTAACTCCCCTTTGCTGGGGTAAAAGGTAAAACTTTTATTACTAATATTTAGATTAATCTCCCTTAATTATAATATATAAACTAGTTAAAACCTGACTTAACAAGGATACCGCCATATTGGTCGGTTGATAATTATTTAAATTGGTTTTAACCTGACTAAACTAGATACCGCCTGATTGGTCGGTTGGTAATTAATTATTAATTTGACTTAATCTGGATACCGCCTATATGGCTGGTTGGTAATTATCATGCAAAGTTAATATATTATATTAAGGGAGATATCTAAAATAGAAGTAATAAAAGTGGATCCTTTTACCTCACATTTTCTTTTATTGTACTTTTACTTTATTTAATTTTCAGCATTTTACTTTTAGCATTTACTTTTAGCAATTTACTTTCAGCATTTACTTTTCAGTAATTTACTTTCAGCATTTACTTTTCAGTATTTAATTTCAGTATTTACTTTCCGTCATTTACTTTTCAGCATTTTACTTTTCAGCATTTTACTTTATGTCTTTTATTTTATTTAAGTTTTTACTAGCCCTAGTTATGTGTCGTAACTAAGTTAGTTATCTGGGGTTGTGATGAATTCTAATATCACCGGTTTATAAGGGGTTATTTTATAGTTTGGGTAATTTAAAGGTTTACTTATTAAGTCTTAAGCTTAATGTGTCTTGTTAATTGGCCACTAATAAGATTGATCTGGTAAATCTAAAATAAACTTGACAAATGAATTTTAGGTTTCAGCCTTAGACTTAATAGCCCACGATCTTCCTTGAGGATAGATAACCCTTTAATAGATTTCCTTACTGGATAGACATATACATGTCGGGCGGGGGTAGCCATAATTGGAACTTAAACTTAATGAATCCAGATAATTTGGTTGACATAGACATATGGTTCAATTGGGTTAAACTAGGTATTTGCGTTTGACCATCGACAGAGGCTTTCGCATAATTTAGTGTTCCAGGTTAGTAAACCGATTTATTACACAAACATGAAATAACCGCTTCATCTTTTAAAGGATATTAGAAAGATTCACAACCCTAGATAGTTTCCTAATATTGAATTTTCTTAAACCTACTTTCGTGCAATTTTATTTACTTGTTTTTAAATTTAGAATCATCACCATTTCAAATCAATTAAACAACCTGTTAGATACTAGTAATCATTTGATCTCATAAAATTAGTAGATTAGGTATTAAGTCCTCGTGAGATCGATACTTTTTATACTACTTGAACGATACGTGCGCTTGTGTTATACGCATGTCTGTAAGCACCGGTCACAGACGTTGAATCTACCAATTGGTCTACCTTTGGTAGGGGGAAGCTGTCTTTTGGGCATGCTTTGTTGAGGTTGGTAAACTCTACACACATCCTCCACTTCCCGGTGGGCTTTCTTACTAAGACCACGTTTGACACCCAGTCTGGGTACCTCACCTCTCTAATAAATCCAGCTTTTAATAATTTTTCCACCTCGGTAGCTATCGCCTCGCACCGCTCCTGGTTAAAGATCCGTCTTTTCTGTTTGACCGGCTTGTGAGCCGGATCCACCACCAGACGATGATTAACAAATTTCGGGTCTGTGCCGGGCATATCATTGTGCCCCAAGGCAAACACATCTGGATATTATTTCAAGAACTTCAACAAGTCCTGTTTCAGGGCTTCATCCAAATCTGCCCATATCTTCACATTTTTGCCCGACCCGAACAGTTCTACTGACTCTAATTCTTCAATCGCCCCTAGCCGAGCAATCTTCTTTGGCCGATGACCCGGTATTTTACTCGTTCCTTCCCCGTCTTTATCTCCCTTTCTCTTCTGGCCACCACTTTCAATACAAAGAGTCTCCCTTGAGAGGGTGGCGAAACAACTCCGGGCGGCTTTCTAACTACCGCACATGATTCCAATCCCATCTCGAGTAGGAAACTTCAATTTCAAGTAGTAGCAGGATATTGCAGCTTTTAACTTCATCATAAATGGCCGACCGACGATAACCTGGTAACTGCTCATGCAGTCTACTACTGTAAAATCTGTCATAATTATCCGGGTCCGGGGAAGGGTTCCAACTGTCATTACCAACTGTATTCTTCCTAGCGGAACTACTGTGAACCGCCGATTACTCCACTTCGAGATTATCCAAGGCTTCTTTGGAAATCACATCTACCGCGCTTCCGGGATCCACTAAGATCATATCCACCTCGGAACCGCTGATTACTGCCTTAATTACCAAAGTATCATCATGGGGGAAATTCACCCCCCGAGCATCCTCATATGTGAACATTATTGGCACTGACCGACCACCTTGAGCTTCTAGCGTCTGTTCTATTGCCAAAACCTCTGGCCTCTGGGTGCGATTGTAATTCTTCCTTGCCCTGTTAGAATTTCCGGCCAGCGTTCTTCCCCCGGCAATGGTATTCACTTGCCTACTGTCTGACCTTTCCCTAGCTGCCATACTTTCATGGTCGATGTATTTATTCAGTTAACCATTACGCGCTAGGTCTTCCATTTGTTCTTTCAGGTCTTTACATCCTTCTGTCGTATGCCCCCTTAAATTGTGGTGCATACAGTAGGCTCCATTATTCCTCCTATCCGGCTGATACCTCCTGAAGTCAGGTTCTGCCAAGAGGCCCCTGCCTGAATCTCCGTGATGATTTTCCTCAATGGTTTGTTCAAAGGGATATACGCCTCTTACCGGGAGACCTGGTTCACTTGAGCTGGAATTCTCATTTCTTGATTGTTCGGAGGCATCGGTTTGAACTCCCTCTATCTCGGTGGTGGTTTTCTGATCTCCCTATCCTGCCTCCGAGGAGCTTCTACTCTTATTGTCATTTCTTTTATTGTTGCGCCTCTTCTGAATATTTTCTCATCTTCTTCCAGCAAAGCAAACCTCCACGCTATCTCCAATGCAGTGGCGTAATCCGGTGTGTCTTGGATTCTTAGGTGGGTCCATAGTCTGCCCACCTTTAAGGCCACTTTCAAACTCTCCAAGGCCTCCAGCGACTCATATCCTCCAACCTCGAGCACCAAGTTGTGATATCGTTTGATAAAGATTTCCAGGGGTTCATCATCCCCCTGTTTTACAAGTCGCAACTCCCCAACCATCTTTTTTTGGGACACATGCCCCTTTGAAGTGTCGAACAAATGACTTTTTAAGCTGTGAGAAGCTGCTGATGCTCATTGGGGTCAAATTTCTGAACCATAGGACTGCCGGCCCACCCAAGGTTAATGGCAACACTTTGCAAATAGCATCCCCCACCATTCCTTGGACCTCCATCAGCAAAATGAAACCCTCAATATGCGATTTTGGATCAGTATGGCCTTCATAGAGTGTCATGGTTGACATGGTGAATCGTCTCGGAAATTTTGATGACCTTATCTCCTCTGTAAAAGAAGATTCGACCTCATCATCCCGAGCATCTCCTGCGTCAGCTTTGAAACTCTCTTCCCACTTGGTCATTTCTTTCCTTAACCAAGTTTTCATGTTGTCATCAATGTTATCACACTGCCCCCCATGGCCTTCCTTGTGCCTGTTATTCCGAGGACGACGTATATCGTGACTAGAAATTTCCCGTTCAACTCCGCCACGCCTCTTATCTTATCATAGAAGGAATTTGGCAACTGTCTCTCCTCTTCTTCCTCCCATATATCCTCCGTTTGCAAATCCCTTTCTATCATCAAAGCCCTTGTCCCACCAGGGGCCTTCCTTCTGGGTTCATCGTCTTCACTCACATCTACAGTTCTCTTTCCTTCCGCTATTTTGCTTCTTCTCCGGCTAGTTCCAGCTTCAAGTCTTTCATTGTTCGTCTTCTCCATTTTTTCCAGTTTGTCCATCATGGATTTCAAAAGAATTTGATTTTCCTCTCTATCATTCTTCAGGCTTTCCTCCATTTTTCCATTTTCTCCATCCATTATGTTGCTGAACCTTCTAACGACCCGTTTTCCGCCTTCTGCCATCGTCCTATTACGTAGATTGATTTTTGCCAAATTCCCCACAGATGGCGCCAACTATTGATGGCTGGTTTTCGTCTCAGGGACAATAATGGAATATTGTTCCCGAGATTAACCTTCCTTCAGCAGTGAATTTGTTTGGTTATGGGAAACCAAAAGCAAACTTCGACAGAAAGAGGTAAAACACTCAGATTGACACAGAGAGTTAACGTGGTTCGGCGGATTGAATCCAACCTACGTCCACGGGCACAAAATGGATGGGTGTTTTATTACTGAAATGTACTCGGCCGACCTATTTTGTGGTCGGTCAGTGTGAAGACTGTGTCTTTTTGGGTTTACAGAGTTATTCAACTTCTTCCTCTGTGATCTCTTTTGTCAATAGCTAATCGACTCTTCTAGCCTTTTTTCTAAGCAAAGTCCCCCCTTTACAAATATATTTCCCTCTCCTATTTATACTAAAAAGAGGCGGTTACATCCCCCCATAGTGGACACTTCCTATATGAATTCATTAATGGGATCCCTCCCCCAAGGCCATTTGGCCGAAAATATCTTGTTTCCATCATTACCATATCCCATCATCTTATCCTGTAAGGATAGCGTCCCATCACCTTATCCAATAAGGATGAGGCAATGGAAAATATCTTGCTATCTGCTCGGTCTTCACGAGGTCGGCCCCGACGATCCCTGACATGAGAGGAATCGATGTCGATCTGATGGTATCTGATTAGTCGTGCTGAAGTGGTTTGCCATTGGTACCAAATGATCGACCTCCTCTGCCGGAACATGTTAAGTTATACGGTCTGCGCCATCCTTATGGTCGGATTGGTATTAAGGATCTAGATCAAAAAGGGAGTTACCATCTCCATCCTTGTCGTACTATTCAAAGGCCTTGGTGCTTGAAAATACCTCCAATAGTTATATAGCAAAAACATTCAAGACAACTTTCGGTGGCAGATTTCATTCTTTGAAATTATGGTGCAAGCTTCCAAATTATCTTTAGGTGATTTTGCTATTTTGTTGACTTTTGAGTCATTTATTCTCCAATAAATTGGGCTTTTATTTGAGAGCTTAAGCATCCCCAACAAGCAAGCTCCAATGCAAAAGAACTTGATAGAGAGTGTAGTGAGGTTTTTTGTACAAGTTTTGTAATACTTGTAAATTATATTCAAATAGTAATATAAGAATTTATTTTTCCTCATAAACACTCTTCAGTGATAAGAGAATCACAACAAATAGTATCAGAGCTTTGGTTATACATTGGGGGTCCGGAAAGTAAATAACGAAACTTGGTTCGGTAAAATTTGAGTTGTGGGAAAGTTGGCAAAACTGGTTTTTAGCATATCATCAACTTGTTTATGTCGAGACAAGGACAATGGTATTTTTCGACTATCAAACCAACACCGGAGGAAGGCTCACGCGCTAGATATAAGACTCTCCAGGTGCCGCCACTCGCACAAGTGTCCCACATGCCGGCTAAAGGTTGAAGACGACCACGTCAGTCCACGTGAGCTACACATCAGCGCACAATCAGCGTCACATAAGTACTTAGTCAGCAACCACGTCAGCATACGTATGTAGCCACATCAGCACCACATATTGCCACATCATTTGACACATCAGCGGCCACGTTAATTAGTTGGTCCGACTTTTCACCATGTGTCTTCCACTAGTCTGGCATGTCAGCATAACTGGTAAATTTTATTGAGCCTTTAAGTCTTTGAAAATTATAATTTGACCCCTGAAGTTTTGGAAATTTATAAATCGACCCATGTGTCGAATATGGATCAATGAATGTGGAAGCTAGTTTTCAGCTGAGGCCACAATCGAGAATTTATAGGTTGGGGGCACTCGCAATCCTGCAAAACAAAGGTAGAATGAGCGAGGAGTACTGCCCACCGGTGTGGTGGGTGCCGTAGGCACTCCGACGCTCAATTCAGTAGTGAAGACGAGCTATAAATAATGGAAAAACAAGGTCGGAAGTTACCTTGACTTCTGTTGACTGCTGTGAGGGCGGTGGCTGGTGTTTAGAGAGTTTGAAGCTTAGAGAACTCAAGTATGAGAGCTAAGACTTCCATGAGCCCCCAGTATTCTGAGTTATGTATCCTCTTATAGGTTGAAGGAAGTCACTTTATAGCTGTAACATGAGCTGTATTTATGATGGTGAGACCCACAACATGCTGACATTTCTGGCGACGGAGTCCACAACGTGCTCAAGACTTCATCTTTCGATAATGAAGAATATTCGCATGTGAAAATATATTTCGTGTTTTGGAAAAAATGGATGCAGCGGCTAATGTGATGTTTTCGGTGGGGGACCCATTCAAAGGACCAATAAGAAGCCCTGAAGGCTTTAATTGGGCCTGAGAGGAGTTCAGATCTTTGGCCGAATCTTGGCCTCTGATTTGGGCTATCAGAGAGAGCTGGGCTTAGTCTTATACTAGGCCTCTGGTGAAAAGACGAAAATACCATTGTCCCAAATTTGGCACGTACAGTTTGTCCCTTACTCTCTAAGTCAAGGAGTCTTTGGCATGATGAGTATTTAGACGAGTGTGTCGTCTTGGGTCAGCGTAGGCGTACTTGAGCATTGATGTCATTTGGATGCGTCAAATGTGATATTATGTTGATGGAGCCAAATAAACATCAGAGATGATCCTCAATTGATTAGACATGGACTTTGCTTGGTCCTGGGATAATCATCGGTTGACCCGACCTCAGTCGACCAGATGAAGGTTGGGATAATCCCCATACTACGTATCAAATGACCGATGGAGTCTTCAATGTCGTATGGACCATATGAAAGCCAGATATTGAGCTTGACTTTCGTGAGCCATGGAGAATGTTCCCATTCGACTGGACCAGATGAATGTCAGGATCATCCCCATACTACGGGTCAAATGACCAAGAGAGTCTTTCATGTCGTCTGGACCATATGAAAGCCAAGTATTGAGCTTGATTTTACATGAGCCATGGGGAATGTTCCCAGTCGATTGAACCAGATTAAGGTCATGATAATCCCCATACTACGGGCCAAATGACCAGGGAGTCTTCAATGTCGTATAGACCAGATGAAGGCCAGGTCTTCAACTTGACTCTACATGAGCCATGGGGAATTTTCCCAGTCGACTGAACCAGATGAAGGTCAGGATAATCCCCATACTACGGGCCAAAGTACTAGGGGAGTCTTTAATGTCGTCTAAACCAAATGAAGGCTTGGTCTTCAACTTGACTCTACATAAGCTATGGGGAATGTTCCCAGTCGACTGAACCAGATGAAGGTCATAATAATCCCCATACTACGGGCCAAATGACCAGAGGACTCTTCAATATCGTCCGGACCAGATGAAGGCCAGGTCTTCAACTTGACTCTACATGAGCCATGGGGAATGTTCCCAGTCGACTCAACCAGGTGAAGGTCGGGATAATCCCCATACTATGGGTCAAATGACCAGGGAAGTCTTCAATGTCATCAGGACCAGGGGAGTCTTCAATGTCATCAGGACCAGATGAAGGCCAAGTCTTCAAATTGACTCTACATGAGCCATGGGGAATGTTCCAAGTTGACTGAACCAGATGAAGGTAAGGATAATCTACATACTATGGGCCAAATAAACAAGGGAATCTTTAATGTCGTATGGACCAAATAAAGTCCAGGTCTTCAACTTGACTCTACATGAGCCATTGGGAATGTTCCCAGTCGACTGAACCAGATGAAGGTCCATGTCTTGATTTTATGGTACGACATTGCCTATAAGTTTTAAAACTACTAACATGGTTAGTAATAAAGAAATAATACTTTCACTTGTCGTTTAGAGTCTGTGTCGTCTGGACTTTTTGATAGAATCTGGAAGTTGGTCAATGCTACCGTGGGTTCACATTGTCATGTCGAGTGATGTTGCATGTATATATGAAATCACAAACATGGTTAGTGTTGGACAATTATGACTCATATCATCACTATTTGTAAAAGACATTGTGTTTTTATAGAAATTAACTATGTGACAAAATGAAATTGCTATTTTATCATTTTATAATTGGATTACTTGGATATATATAAATGATAAAAGTCAATATGGTTAAATAAGATTAATAAGATATGAGACAATATTAATCCACGAACGGTTTAATCATTAAATATCCTTAGTTGTAGTATTATCAAGACTGGATATCGATAATGCGGAATATACTACAGTTCTCATATATTTAAGTATTGGATACTTATACAAGTGTGATAAGAGGTTCTGTTGGCCGTTGGACCGGGAACAGCTTCGCTCTGGATAGACCCCTCGGAATCCCATTGGAAGTATGACTATGTGTCTATGGGAATCCGAATCTGGGTAGGTGTATGTGATCTTTAACCTAAGGCTTGCATCGCTAATACTTGCGACAATTAGTTTACTTTGGTATTGGTCGTCCGGAGCTTTAACAGGTTCTGTGTACGCCTCTGCTGGGTTTACTGAGAATCATAGTGTATTGGGTGTGATGTCAAGATGAGAGTATCACTTCAGTAATATGGAGATGATAGTCACACAGGATACGGTACTAGTACTCTTAAATGCTGCAGCTATCGGGATAGTATGACTAGGTCATGATTATCCGATTACAGAGACTAGTTACGCGGGATCCGATATATGCTTCGTACGGGGAAGACACAGAGCCAGCCCTAGGCCTAGCATGTGACATCTGATACTGGATCGTATTACGTAAATACATTGTATTACTACGCCTGATACATATAATATTCCTCGATGGATATTTCTGGAGAATTGGGTAGGCACAGTGCTTTGCTAGAAGCCAACCATGTCTTGTAAATCGGTGAGAACGTGGTACGGGGTACACACATGTTCGGATAGTCCGAAGACCGTATTTACTGCCAACATATTGGTGAATCTCTTGGGTTGCTTTCCAAAGATTCACCAATGACATTTGACTCGAATAGAATTAATCTGGGATTAATTATGAGAGAGAAAATTAATCTGTGATTAATTACGGCAAGAATTAATTTGGGATTAATTCGTCTAGAAGAGAGAACGCGATTAATTTGGAATTAATCGAAATTAAATTTAATAGTGAAATTTGATTTTTCTATTTAATTTATTTATTTGTGCTAAAATAATATATCGGATATATTAATTGAAATTAGATTTCAATACGGAATTAAAATTGGATTTTAATTCGAGCGAACGAATTAATTTGGAATTAATTCGTAAGCGACTTTCGTAATAATTTTACGATGCATTATTATTTAATTAAATTGGATTTAATTATCAAGCGACCAGAAATTCGTTTAATCAGATTAAACAAACCCGGGCCCAAAGCTTACTTGTGTGTTGTGTAAGCCAACTTAAATTTAGAATTTAAATTGGGTGGGACCCATTAACTCACATCACTTGTCACAAAGTTGATGGAAGTAGTTTAGCTTATTTAATGTAAAACATTTACAACACACACCAACCAATTTGTTTTAGAAAAAAAAAAAAAACTATTCATCTCTCTCCTCCCTCTCTTTGGCTGAATTCTCTCTACTTGGTGGGGAAAATTTTGCTTCAAAATTTGTTAAAGCTGGCACTTTGGGAGTCAAACAAGGTGATAGGGAATTTCACCCAAGGGTTTAGAACTCTACAAAAAGCTTGGAGCTTAATCATCCAATTTTTTTTTTTGAAATTTCTCAACCATTCGAAGTAAGTATTTCCGCATCTTACTTGTTATATTCACACACAAATCATATTTAGAGATCTTGTGGCATGTGTAAGACACTAACAATGATATCTAGAGCCTCCTAAACTTGATTTGGAAATCTAGGGTTTTTAACTTTAATTTGGGGATTTTGCTTGGAGCATGTAAATTTCTAAATTGAGTGTTTGGTTGTGATTATATGATGATGACTTAGAGTTATGCATTGTTGAATTTGTGAAAATTGATTGGATCAAAATTTCCCTAAGTCCCTTACCATGGCCGAAACAACCCTAGGTATATCTCATGGTGATTTTTTTTTGAAATTTAACAATTGGATGTGTTATTGGCATGAAATGAATATTAGTTGTTGATTTAATTGCATTGAAATCAAAATTGAATGTTATTTCTTGCCTATTTCCGTGAGTATGAAGCATGTTGGAAGAATTGATTTTGCTTCAATTTGTTGTTGGACATGAATTGGAATTTTAAGCATGATTAATTAGATTAATTAATGTTTTGGAAATATTAGATTAATTAATTAATTGTTTTAATTACACTTTAATTGGATTAATATGATATTTGGAATATTATGTTAATTTAATTTGGTTGTATTTGGGCTAATGGGCTTGGTTGGGCCAAGTTTGGTTTTGGACAATTGGGTTGGATCCAATTGGGCCTAAACCATTTCTATAAAAGTCCAAATATGACTTTTGGGCTTTTATAATTTAATTGGGCATAATGGGCCAAAATTAATTTTTGGCATAAAGTGATTCCTAAATGGGCCAAGGCATTATGGGTTGGATCAATAATAGCCAAAAGCCCATGCCTAAAGAATTAATTAAAAGCCCATTGGATTTAATTGAATTGGCATTAGATGCTAATTGGGCTTTTGAGACCCATTTGGATTAGATTTGGAATCCAAGTCTTTAAGGCACTAAAATAAGTGTAATTGTTTAATTTGAAATTAAACATGAATCAGTATTGGATACGATTTAAATTGGATTTAAAATTGTAGTTCGATATAATTCAAGAATACTTACTTTGAGTATTTATTCTTAAACGAGTTGGACTCGCGCAAATCAAATCGTTGTATGAACATTGGAAGGTCATTAATTAAAGATTAATTAATTGGATTAGATTAGATTGATTGACAACATACTTTGTGTGAATACTTGGATATATTTGTTGAATAATGTATATCAGATGGATATTAGTTGGGTGAGGCAATTTTGGAAATTGTTGTAAATATGGTATTTATTTAAATTGGACCTGCGTGTCCAGCCTATCACCTCATATTCTCTTTGTATTTCTCTTCTCACCAATTCCCCTCAATGTAAATGAGGTTTCTTATTGTATTATGTAATTGGGTAGAAGAATGTAAAGTGCTAGCGGGAGAGAGGAATGAGACAGATTTGTTCTATGAACAAATGGTATTATATATCCATCTGCATATCATTATTAATTTATCGCGCCTTATTATGCTTTTAGAATGCATGTTTAAGGGTGTATGATGAGACCTAATTAAAGATAATAAATTGGTTGCCAATTTACGAAAAACACCCTCACTTTTATACTAAGCGTTTTCCTTCCATTGAGTGGTTCTCTCTCAAGATCCAAGATTGACTTTGATTTATTGGCCAAAGTCAATATCATTGTCCATCGCGGATGTGTTTGAACCATGAAAGCTTTGTTATATATCGCATGTCTTGGGCAGTTGTGACTTGTTGGCCAAAGTCAAGGTCACTTCTTGTTCATCGACGTGGATTACGAAGCTTTCCCACTGTCAATGGGTCGCGCTTAAGTGGAATCATTAAGCTTGTTGAGCCAAAGCCAAGGCTTAATTGATTCAGAGGAAACATGTTAGGAAATATATTGGATATATGTTTTGGGCTTGGATGTCCACCTACCGGATCTAGGAATTGGATGGAATCCAATTGATCTTAGAGATCTACCTAGTTAAGTTTTATACAGCTTGTTGGCCAAAGTAAAGGTTGTGTATTATTTAACGGGATCCTAGCCCACTAGGAAACTAGGTTTCCCGAGTACTCAACAGAGGGTTAGAGGCTCGCCGAAAAATAGTGGGAGGCCAGTATATACGCGCTCTTTTATTATTATTTTCGTCGTTATATATTAGTTGGACTAATATTTTCTATTGTTTTCTTTGAACAGTTAGACTGTACTCAAACTACTATACTTGTAGTTGGTTATATAGTTGGACTATAGTAATCATTACATTTTGAGTGTACCCGAAATCATTGATTGGATAGTTGGACTATAGCAATCAAGATGGCTGGAAAGATTAGCGTTATGGACATCATAATGGGTGACAATGTCTTTAACGACTCCAATTTTCGAGATTGGGAGATAAACCTCAAGATAGTCATGGGGGCTGAGAAGTTACTCTATGTAATAGAGAAATCTCTCGGGCCTGAGCCCGGAGTTGAGCAACTAGTAGAGCATGAGCTTTGGAAGACTCATCATGATGATAACTTTACTGCTCAATCCGTCATGCTTGCTGCAATGACTCCTCAATTTCATCGTCAGAACAAAGGATTGGATCCTTACAACATGCTGTTGAAATTGAAGGATCTTTACAGATCTAAACTTAGATCTCAGAAGTACGAATTGTAAAAGAAGCTCTTTCGCTCGCGTATATCAGAAGGTACATCTGTCGAGCACTATGTGTCGTAGATGATTACTGACATCGAACAGCTAGGTCAGCTGGGCATTACCTTTGAGGCCGAGACTTCTATAGATTTGATCTTACAGTCTCTGTCTGACTGCTGGGGCGGGTTCGTCATGAACTATAACATGATGAACCAATAGAATACTCTTAGAGAGTTGATGGCAATGCTGAAAGAGGCAGAGCCAGAGCTTCTGAAGGGCAAGAAGCGCGAGGCGCATCTTATTTCAACATCCCAGAAGGTCAAGGCTTGGCCAAAGGCTTCTGGGGGTGTGAAGAAGAAAAAGAAAAAGGGCAAGACTAAATCATCACAGTCTTATGGGAAGACTAAGGACAAATCCCAATACGTCTGCCTACACTGTGGCAAACGGGGTCACTGGAAGCGTGACTACCGTAACTACCAGACGGACTTGAAGGAAGTGAAGGCAGGCAAGGCTCCGGCTTCAGGTATGTTTGTTATTGAAATAAACATGTCCACTACTTGTTTTAAAAATTGGATTTTTGATTCTGGATGTGGTACTCACATATGTACTGATGTGCATGATCTGCAGATTAGTAGGAGACTAGCTTCAAGAGAGATCGACCTGCGAGTCGGAAATAATGACGTATGCGGGCCGATGTCTAGCCAGGCTAGAGGTGGATATGAATACTTCGTAACCTTTACAGATGATGCGTCACGTTATGGTTATGTGTATCTTATGAGACACAAGTCGGAAACTTTTGAGAAATTCAAAGAGTTTCGACACGAAGTAGAAAAACAGACCTACAAAAGTATTAAAATATTATGGTCAGATTGTGGTGGAGAATACTTAAGAATGAGTTTCAAGATTACTTGAGAGAATATGGTATTCTTTCACAGTCGACTCCTCCCGGAACACCTCAATTGAACGGTGTGTCCGAACGGAGAAACCAAACTTTGTTGGACATGGTAAGGTCAATGATGAGTCGCATAGAGCAACCAATTTCCTTCTGGGGATACGCATTAAACAGTGCAATACTTATTTTGAATAAGGTTCCGTCAAAGTCTGTTGGACAGACTCCATATGAAATATGGACAGGAAAGAAACCGGGTTTCTCATTCCTGAAGATTTGGGGATGCTGGGCATATGTTAAACGTTTGGATGGTACCAAACTAGAACCCTAATCGGATAAATGCCTATTTGTAGGTTATCTTAGGGAAACCAAAGGATATTACTTCTACAACCCACAAGAGAACAAAATATTTGTCGCTCTTCATGTAGTTTTCCTCGAAAATGAATTCATAGATGCAATGATAAGTGGGAGGAAAGTATAACTCGATGGAAATCGGAGTGATACTGTTCCTGGCACCGACCGCCTCACGGAACACGAACAGTTCATCAGGGATGAGACTGTTCCATAATCTTCTAATACACAAGAACCACGTAGGTCGGAGATAGTCAGAAAACAATCTGAGAGGTATGAGTTTCTGATCTCACCTCATGTAGATGTTAATCTCATTGAGGATAATGAACCGACTACGTATGAGGAAGCGATATAAGGTGTCGACTCTGATTTATGGCAAGAAGCCATGAAGTCCGAAATGGATTCCATGTATACCAACCAAGTTTGGACACTGGTTGATGCACTAGAAGACATTAAGCCTATTGGTTGTAAATGGGTCTTCAAGAAGAAGACAGACATGGATGGCAATATACAAACGTACAAAGCTAGGCTTGTAGCGAAAGGGTATTGTCAACGACATGGTGTCGATTACGATGAAACTTTTTCACCTGTTGTCATGATTAAATCCATTCGGTATGAAATATGGAAAATGGACGTCAAAACCATTTTCCTTAACGAAAACCTTTTGGAGGATGTTTATATGCAACAGCCTGACGGTTTTGTCGTGCCAAAACATACAAACAAGGTTTACAAGTTAAACCGATCCATTTATGGATTAAAGTAAGCATCGCGTTCTTGGAACCAACGTTTTGATGAGATCATAAAAGAATATGGTTTCATTCAAAACAATGATGATTCTTGTGTATATAAGAAGGTTAGTGGGAGCGCATTGACATTCATTGGCATATATGTTGATGATGTATTGCTTCTTGGCAATGACATTCCCATGCTACAATCGGTGAAAGCTTGGCTTTCATGAAAATTCTCCATAAAAGACCTGGGAGAAGAAGCTTTTATTCTAGGAATAAGGATCTACCGGGATAAATCTAGAAAGCTGTTGGGACTCTCCCAGAGCTCGTACATTGACAAAGTGTTGAAGAGATTCAACATGGATCAGTCTAGGAGAGGGCTGCTTCCGGTGTCACATGGCGTCTCTCTATGTAAGGACATGTGTCCTGAAACTCAAGATGAGAGAGATGCAATGAATCAGATCTCGTATGCTTCCGCAGTTGGATCGATCATGTACGCCATGATATGTACGCGACCTGATGTCTCATATGCTTTGAGCATGTGCAGTCGCTATCAGGTCGATCTAGGTGATGGTAACCGGATTGTTGTTAAGAACATCCTTAAATATCTTAGACGAAATAAGGATGCTTTCTTAGTTTATAGGGAATGAGAACTTGAAGTTACTGGGTTCACCGATGCAAGTTTCGAAATTGATAAAGACGACTGTAAGTCACAATCAGGGTACATATTTTGTTTGAACAACGGAACAGTGAGATGGAAATCTTCCAAGCAAGAGACTGTTGCCGATTCAAGAACATATGCGTAATATATCATTGCAGCTGAGGCAGCAAAAGAAGCAGTTTAGATCCGTAAATTCCTAATTGGATTAGGAGTAGTTCCGTTAGTAGCTGAGCCCGTACCTTTGTATTGTGACAATAATGGGGCTATAACATAGGCTAAGGAACCAAGGTCTAATCAATGATCCAAGCATGTACTTCGACGGTTTCATTTGATTCATGAGATCATACATCGTGGCGATGTGAAGATCGAAAAGATCGCTTCAGATGATAAAATTACAGATCCGCTGACGAAAGCTATAGCTCAGCAAAAGTTTGAGCGACATGTACATAGTTCAGGTGTTAGATACTTGAGTGATTGGCTATGAGCCAAGTGGGAGATTGTTGGACAATTATGACCCATAGCATCACTATTTGTAAATGACATTGTGTTTTTGTAAAAATTAACTATGTGACAAAAGGAAATTGCTATTTTATCATTTTATAATTGGATTATTTGGATATATATATAAATGATAAAAGTCCATATGGTTAAATCAGATTAATAAGATATGAGACAATATTAATCCACGAACGGTTTAATCATTAAATATCCATAGTCGTAGTATTATCGGGACTGGACATCGATAATGCGAAATATACTAGTATTACCCTTGTGCGCGTTATGGAAGCTTAACGACATATTTCTCATATATTTAAGTAATGGATACTTATGCAAGTGTGATAAGAGGTTCTGTTAGTCGTTGGACCGGGAACAGCTTCGCTCTGGATAGACCCATCGGAATTCCATTGGTAGTATGACTATGTGTCTATGGGAATCCGAATCTGGGTAGGTGTATGTGATCTTTAACCTGAGACTTGCATCGCTAATACTTGCGACAATCAGTTTACTTTGGTATTGGTCGTTCGGAGCTTTAACAGGTTCTGTGTACGCCTCTGCTAGGTTTACTGAGAATCGTAGTGTATTGGGTGTGATGTCAAGATGGGAGTATCACTTCAGTCATATTGAGATGATGGTCACACAGGATACGATACAGTACTGTTAAATGTTGTAGCTATCGGGATAGTATGACTAGGTCATGATTATCCGATTACAGAGACTAGTTACGCGGGATCCGATATATGCTTCGTACGGGGCAGACACAGAGCCAACCCTAGACCTAGCATGTGACATTTGATACTGGATCGTATTACGCAAATATATTGTATTACTACGCCTGATACAGATAATATTCCTCGGTGGATATTTCTGGAGAATTTGGTAGGCACGATGCTTTGCTAGAAGCCAACCATGTCTTGTAAATCGGTGAGAACATGGTACGGGGTACGCACGTGTTCAGATAGTCTGAAGACCGTATTTACTGCCAACTTATCCATGAATCTCTTGGGTCGCTTCCCAAAGATTCACCAATGACATTTGACTCGAATAGAATTAAACTGAGATAAATTATGAGAGAGAAAATTAATCTGGGATTAATTACGGTAAGAATTAATCTGGGATTAATTCGTCTAGAAGAGAGAACGCGATTAATTTGAAATTAATCGAAAATAAATTTAATAGTGAAATTGGATTTTTCTATTTAATTTATTTATTTGGGCTAAAATAATATATCATATATATTAATTGAAATTAGATTTCAATACGGAATTAAAATTGGATTTTAATTCGAGCGAATGAATTAATTTGGAATTAATTCGCAAGCGACTTTCGTAATAATTTTACGAGGCATTATTATTTAATTAAATTGGATTTAATTATCAAGTGACCGGAAATTCATTTAATCGGATTAAACAAACCCGGGCCCAAACTTACTTGTGTGTTGTGTAAGCCAACTTAAATTTGGAATTTAAATTGGGTGGGACCCATTAACTCACATCACTTGTCACAAAGTTGATGGAAGTAGTTTGGGTTATTTAATGTAAAGCATTTACAACACACACCAACCAATTTGTTTTAGAAACAACACAAAAAAAAACTATTCATCTCTCTTCTCCCTCTCTTTGGCCGAATTCTCTCTACTTGGTGGGGAAAATTTTGCTTCAAAATTTGTTAAAGCTAGCACTTTGGGAGTCAAACAAGGTGATAGAGAAACTCACCCAAGGGTTTAGAACTCTACAAAAATCTTGGAACTTAATCATCCAAATAAATTTTTGAAATTTCTCAACCATTCAAAGTAAGTATTTCCGCATCTTACTTGTTATATTCACACACAAATCATATTTAGAGATGTTGTGGCATGTGTAGGACACTAACAGTTAGGAGCAAGGGAATGACGTTTATACCTGTCATCAAGTGACAATGTCTTCTGGGTAGTTGATGGCTCTCCAATGTAACCATGCTATGTCATTTGAGCCGAGGGAAAGTCCCCTTGTAACTAACATATATTCTTTGGGTTGTATGAGGAATATGGGAGTTCCTGATCTTTGAGGAAGACTATTCTCTTCCAAGTTATCATAGCTCATTCCTTTCAGATTGTCCCCAATCAACTGGACCTGGTGAAGGTCCTAAATGAGTCTTCACTCCACTAGACCTGATGAAGGTCCACGATACTACAGTCGACTAGATCTGATGAAGGCGCATGATAGTCCTCACTCTACTGAACCTGATGAAGGTTCGAAGGAGTCTCCACTCCACTAGACCTGATGAAGGTCCTGATGAAGGTCCAATGGAGTCTACGGTCAACTGCACCTGATGAATGTCTATAAGAGACTACACACTAATGGACCTGATGAAGGTCCAAGAGAGTCTTTACTCTATTAGAACCGATGGAGTTCCAAGAGAGCTTTCACTCCACCAAACATGATGAAGATCCATGGGAGTCTTCATTTCTCATTCCACTAGACCTGATGAAGGTCTATAAGGGTCTTCACTTCCCATTCTACTAGACCTAATGAAGGTCTATAATGGTATTCACTTTACTAGAGACGACGGTTAAATGGACCTGATGGAGGTCCATGAGACTATAGTCGAATGGACCCTTAATGGAGGTCTACGAGACTACAGTTGAATGGACCTATACCAATGAGACTACGGTCGAATGGACCTGATGGAGGCTCATGAGACTATGGTTGAATGGAACTGATGAAGATCATTGAGACTACGGTCGAATGTCCCTAATGATGGTCCATGGACTACGGTCGAATGGAACTGATGAAGTTCCATGTGTGGCCTTTACTCCTCACTCTATTAGACCTGATGAAGGTCCATGAGAGTCTGCACTCCACACTCCACTTGACCTGATGAAGGTCTAATAGTCTATGGTCGAATGGACCTAATAAAGATCCTTGAGACTTATGTAAACTGGACTAATGAATACATCTATGAGGATCTTCACTCATCACCCTACAAGACCTGATAAAAGTGCATGAGACAATGATCGATTGAACCCGATAAAGGTTCATGAGTCTTATGTCGACGGGAACTAATGAAGGTCTATGAGGGTCTTCACTCCTCACACTTCAAGACATGACAAATGTCAGTGAGGATTTTCATTCCTCATTCTATAATCCTCACTCTACAAGACCTGACAAAGGTCAGTGAGGGTCTATGGTCGAATGGAAATTATGGAGGTCTAATGGAGTCTTCACTCTATTGGACTTGATGAAAGTCCATGGGAGACTACAGTTCATTGGACCTGATGAAGGTCCAAGAGAGTCTTTACTACATTATACCAAATAAAGTACATGAGACTACGGTCGACTAGACCTGATGAATTTCAGGATCATCCTCATACTACGGGTCAAAAGACAAATGGAGTCATACATGTCATATGGGGATTATCCCATAACAGTAGAATGGGTCTGTATGATAAGATAATATAAGTATTTATGAAAATTATTTGGAACAAAAGGAAGGATCTCATTCAAAAATCACCGTATATGTAGTGTCGAATGAGATCTTAAATATGTACCAAGCTTCATACTTGTAGTGTCGACTGGGATCCTCGTCAAGTGCCAAGCTTCAGATTGTATTGTCGACTGGGATTCTCGTCAAGTGCCAAGCTTCAAACTGTAGTGTCGACTGGGACATCCTTAATAAGTCCCCAATAATATATTGTAATATCGATTGGGACATCCTTAACAAGTCCCAAGCTACAAGCATATAATGTTGAATGAGATCCACATCATGCCCAAGCTACATGCGTGTAGTGTCAACTGAGATCCACATCATGTCCCAAGCTACACACTGAGATGTCAACTGGGTCATATTTAATTAGACCAAAGTTAAGGATTGAGATCTACTTCAAGCCCCAAGCTACACACGCGTGGTGTCGAATGGTATATACATCAAGCACCAAGCTATACACGCGTGTTGTCGAATGGGATATACATCAAGCACCAAAGAGAACCTCGTCTGAGAACTAGTAAGCGGCTGAGTTAGCAAAGCCTACCCTACTAATGTATTATATAGTAGCACCTTTTCCTTTTTGAATAACCCATTATCATTATCTTCACGCTTGTTTGGGATCCATAACAAGTCCCAGGCTACACACGTGTTGTGTCTAATTGGATCCACATCAAGTCCAAGCTACACACGTGTTGTGTCGAATGAGATCCACATCAAGCACCAAGCTATACACGCTTGTCTGGGATCAATAACAAGTCCCAAGCTACACATGTGTTGTGTCTAATTAGATCCACATCAAGTCCCAAGCCACACACGTGTTGTGTCGAATGAGATCCACATCAAGCCCCAAGCAACACATATGGAGATGTCGACTGGGGCATAGACTTCATTCTAGGTCTTCATTCATGTAAGTTGACTGGGATGTCCTAACACCAAGTCTCCATTCATATAGTGTCGAGTGGGATATCCTTACCAAGTCTTCATACATGCATATCGACTGAAATGCCTTCACACCAAGTCCACATACATGTAGTGTCGAGTGGGATGTCCATATCAATTCTTTATACATGTATTTTCGACTGGAATATCCTCCTCATACCGAGTCTTCATATATGTAGAGTGGGGCTGCTGGATATTCCAATGCAAGATACATTACTTCGTCGTATGGGGTGAATGGTAGGAAAAATGGTTAAAATGGAAGGACGTGCCTTGTTCATTTCTTAGTCAAATGGAGGATATGACAATCCTTCCATGTAGTATGGAAGAGATGACAATCCTACATCATCTGGAAGATATGAAAATTCTTTATGTCGTCTAGAAAAGAATATAATTCATTTATGCCGTATGGAGAAGATGACAATCCTTCCATCTAGTCTGGAGTTGAAGGCAATCCATACATGTCATATGGAGAAGATGAAAATCCTTTCAGTCGTCTGAAAGAGGTGACAGTCCTTCCATGTCGTATGGAAAGGATGACAATTCTTCTATGTAGCCAGATGGCCATCCACCTTTTCGCATGGAGAATATGACAATCTTTCCATGTAGTCTGGAGTAGATGACATTCATAGAGTATACTTCTTAGTCGATTGGGTATGTTGGAGGATTATGATATTCTCATGTCGACTGGGAGAAGTATCTCGATTGGGTTAGGTGATAGTCTGTATAGGTCGATTGGAGCAAATGGGTTTCTCCATAAGCTGTAGTTTTGTGAAGGATAATTTTTTTCTAAATTAACCAATGAATACTTGTTTGGGAAGCTATGATGTCCCCAAGGCGATAATAGGTGGCCTCTGGATTTTTTTTTATTGTCTAATTATATCTAATGATACTTTATTGAGATGTATTTCTAGCACATCATTTATTGGGTCGCTTGGGAGGATTCGAGGTTTTCTCATTGTGATGGCTTTTGGAACTCTTTCTCTTCATAATGTGGAGCAAGGGCCGTGGACATCATCTTGTATTTGAAATGGACAATAAGGTCGTCTGGGTCAGTGAATCTATCATGTAGCCTCATGTTTGGGGGTTAAAATTTCGTGGGAGTTAGATGGAAGTGATGATCTCCCGGGAATGAGTGCATGAAATTGTGTCGGCTTAATTTTTCTCACAGCTAGTCTGACACCTAGTAGGCTGGAGAGAAAAGCCTTTTTGAATTCTTGTGTTTGCGCATGGTGGAGGAGAATTGTTGTGTTTGGTCAGTTAGAGATATATGTTAACTTTGGTGATTCGTTGGATGGTTATCTGATGACGGATTATCGCTTGCCACATTGTTGAATGCTCCCAAGAGGTTGGTCTGAATGTTAGGATTGCTGGGATGGTCCGAATTTTCTCTTTGTTGGGAGGTTGAGGAAATTTATCCCAACTGCTTCTGAAGGCATGTGTTGGAACTTCGCATGATTATTTTTTCCTCTTCCAAATCTCGTAACATGTTCTTGTAGGATGGCCAACTGCATGGTCACACTGACTGGTGTCTGTTCGCTGCTAAAAGCCATGAGTAACTGTGTTAAAAGGATCGTAGAATGAGAGATCTTCGCTTGCTATAAATCGCTAAGGCCCCACGGTGGGTGCCAAATTGTGGACGCTGGTTTCCGGCTGAGGTCCACAATCGAAAATTTATAGGTTGAGGGCACTAGCGATCCTGCAAAACAAATGTAAAATGAGCGGGGAGTACTGCCCACCGGTGTGGTGGGTGCCGTAGGCACTCCGATGCTCAAGTCAGTAGTGAAGACGAGATATAAATAATGGAAGAACAATGTCGAAAGTTACCTTGAATCTGTTGACTGGCGTGCGGGCGGTGTTTAGAGAGTAGGAAGCTTAGAGAGCTCAAGTATGATAGCTAAGACTTCTATGAGCCCCCAGCATATTGTGTTACATATCCTTTTATAGGTTGAAGGAAGTCGCTTTATAGTTGTAACAAGAGCTGTATTTATGATGGTGAGATCCACAACATGCTGACATTTATGGCGATGAAGCCTACACCGTGCTCAAGACTTCATTTTTCAGCGATGAAGAATATTCACATGTGAAAACAAATTTCGTGTTTAAGAAAAAGGGATACAGCGGCTACTGTGATGTTTTTCGGTGGGGGACCCGTTTGAAGGACTAATAAGAAGCCCTGAAGGCTTTAATTGGGCCTGAGAGGAGTTCAGATCTTTGGCCGAATCTTGGCCTCTGATTTAGGCTATCAGAGAGAGCTGGGCTTAGTCTGATACTAGGCCTCTGGTGAAAAGATGAAAATACCATTGGCCCAAATTTGGCACATACAATGAATAGTTAAATTCATTATTTTTGACCGTCTTGGACGCAACAATAACCTCTGATTTGTAATAATCAGCAGCTATTTTATCCTATTTTTATTTTAAACTTAAAATAGAAATGGAAGATTCATCTTCTGGTGTGATGATCAAGCTGACGACGATCAATTACTCCATTTGGAGACCTCAGATTATATATTATTTATATTATAAAGATATGTTTGATATGATCGAGGAGAAGAGAGTGAGAGCAGATTTTGTCAAAGAGAGTGGTTGTAATAAACTCAACAACAGAAATCTCAGTCTTATTAGACAGTAGATCGGCCACAATATCTTTCACCACGTAGCACATGAAACAAATGCTTACGGGATGTGGTTGAAGCGGGAAGACATGTACCAAGAGAAGACTGCTCGGAATAAAACCATATTAATGACTATGAGGCGTTTGATGATATTGAAGCAACGAAGTGGAACTTCCATTGTAGAACACACCAATGAGTTCTAGAGCTTGGTGAATCAGCTGTCTGCAGCAGACATACAACTGGGAGATGAAGTACAAGCCCTCATACTACTAAGTTCTCTTCTTGATAACTGAGAGACTTTGATGGTTACTATCAGTAATTCTGCTCCATGAGGTAAATTTACCATGTTTATAGTAAAAGATGCTCTGTCGAATAAAGAATCTAGAAGAAAAGACGTGTGCACAGATCAGACACAAGCCCTCGTCATAGAGAATCGAGGAAGACAACGAGATAAGAATCGAGGAAGAGAAATGGGAAGAGGCAGAAGCAAAGGTAGGTCCGCAGACAGAAAAAGCCTATCTATTAATGCTATCATTATGGCATAGAAGGTAATTTAAAGAAAAACTGCTGAAAACTGCAACGAGACCAAGGCCAAAGCAATTCTCAGCTGAAGAAGAACGATGAAGAGACACTAATAGTTATCTCATGAGATGTAGCCATCTATTTCATCCAGGACGAAACATGCCTTCACACAGCAACCCAAGATGCTGAGTGAGTGGTAGATATTGTAGTATCCTACCACGTCACCCTTCACAGAGAACTCTTCACAACATACAATACAGAAGACTTTGGTACAGTGAAAATGAGAAATATTAGTTCCACTTGGATAGTAAAATTTTTGACATCCATATACAGACAAATACTGGATGCATATTAACTTTGAAGGATGTCTTGCATGTTCCAGAATTTTGGCTGAATCACCTTTCGGGGATAGCCCTTGATAAACATGGCTATGACAATCACTTCAGAAATTACACATGAAGAATGAAAAAAGGTGCCTTGGTTTTCGCTCGAGGAAATGTTTGTGGCACACTATAGAAGACTCATGGAAAGATTTATGCAGACAGCTTCAATGTAGCTAAAAAGATGCTTCTCAAAATTTGTGGCTCTAAAGACTCAGTCACATGAGTGAGAAGGTTGTCTACCCTGACCAAGAATGAGCTTATCAAGGATGTTGTATTTGGTCTTTACAACCACTGGTTGTTTGGTAAGCAACGTAGAGTCTCGTTTAATTTCTTTTCTAAGAAAATATCAGAGTTGCTCAGTCTGGTGTATTTTGATGTATATGGTCCCTTATAGGTTGATTCATTGGGCAATAACAAGTATTTTCTGACTTTCATTGATGATGATTCTCGGAAAGTGTGGGTGTATTTCCTTAAGACAAAGGATCAGGTCTTGAAATATTTCAAATTGTTCCACACCATGGTAGAGTGTGAAATATGGAAGAAGCTGAAGTGCCTTCACATAAACTATGGAGGCGAGTACACTTGCAGAGAGTTTGATGTCTATTGCAGAAGACATGACATTCAACATTAGATGACTATTCCACGCACCCCACAGTATAATAGTGTAGCTGAAAGAATAAATCGCACCGTTATGGAGAAAATCATAAGTATGATCAGTATGACTAAGATACCAAAGCCATTCTGAGGAGAAGCTGTTTGTACCGCTTGCTACCTGATCAACAGATCACCATTTGTAGCGTTTAATTTTGAGATTCCGGAGAAAGTGTGTTCTGAAAAGAATCTCTCCAACTTTCACCTAAGAGTACTAATGAGCTCAAACAGAAGCTAGATGCAAGGATTACTCCATGTATATTCCTAGGCTATGGAGATGAAGAATTTGGATACATACTATAGGATCCGAAAGAAAAGAAGGTCATTAGAAGCCAGGATATAGTATTTCTTGAAGACCAAATAATTGAAGACATTGAAAAGCCCAAGATATCTTCCAATTCTAGTGCCGACAGAAATACAGACTCATCACTAGCACAATTGGCCATAGATGGGGTGCACGATGAAATTCCAGAAGCAAAACTAGATGAGGTAGATGAGGATGTTGAATGGGGGAGACACAACCCACTCCATCGGAAGCTACAAAAGAGAGTGTTAAGCAGGGGGAGTCGCAACCCGATCTACTAGAAGCTACAAGATCATCCATAGTTTTGGATGATGATAGACCTTCTGAAACTAGTAGACCTCAGACAAGAAGATCTGAGCGAGGTTCGATTCTATCAATCAGATATCCAGAATCCTAACACATTCTGCTTACTAATGAGGATGAGCTAAAGAGTTTCCCACAAGGTAAGAAAGTATTGAGGAACAAATGGGTGAAGCTAAAATGGCAGCGGAAGTGTGCTGTGCAGAGACACATCGAAATAGTGTTGTGCAAAGACACAACCGATATATTAACAAAAGTGGTCACTCGAGATAAGTTTGAGCTATATATAGACATAACCGGGATAGCTGTCAGATGTCAATCATTTCAGATGCAGCTGGAGGGGGAGAATTGTAGAATCCAACTGTATTGCACCTCCAAGAACCCTTCAGGACAATACCTTTAGGTGATTTTTTTTGTTTTGTTGACTTTTGATAATGTATTCTCCTATAAATTGAGGTCTCACTTGAGAGTTCAAGCATCCCCAACAAGCAAGCTCGAAGGCAAGAGAGCTTGGTAGAGAATGTAGTGAGGTTTTTCGTATAAATTTTATAATACTTGTAAATCATAATCAAGTATTAATAAAAGTATTTATTTTTCTTCATAAACATTTTTCAGTAATCATATAATCACAACAGACTTCTCAAATTCAATCATTATGGTAATATCTCAATTTAAAGCAGTTCAGTTTAACCAAACATTAGGCAACCAAACATTATTGAATATTTAATCAAATTTTCACACTCTCTCGGTTTACAAAAGCAACACAACAGAATTTGAGAGATTTAATCAGGTAAATGATGTGGATTCAATTTGTTATTAAGTGTAATTAATAACTGACTTAGTATTGTGTATTGTGGGATCAGTACACAACCCAAATTATAATTTTTTTTATTTGAAATGAACAATAAGACTTAGGGGATCCGACCGGACCCGCAAGGGTTCTAAGAAAATAATATAATTTCGGGTTGACTTGACCTGATCCGATTTTTGCGAGTCGGTACACGGGTTTGACGACGCAATCTAACCTGAAAAATAATTTTTTATTAGTTTTCTAAAAATTTTATTATTTTTTAAAGTTTTTACTATTATTTCAGTTGGTTATTTTTTTTAATCTTAAAATTATATATGTATGACAAGTTTCAAGACATAAAATAATTAGTATTTGTCTCAAAATAATTAATACATAAATTTTTTTTTTACCGACTCGTGTGACCCGACCTACTCGGGTTTGCAAACTTAAAATTTGGGTTTGGATTTATCGACCTGTGTGACCCGACCCAATCAGATTTTCGCAAAATTTGAAAAAATCCGACCCGATCCGTGAACACCCTAATAATACTCTAAAGTTAGTGAGAGTATTTTTATGTAAAAAACAAAAACAACAGCAATAGGAAACAATCAACCAATCTTCTCACATGCACAAGGCACTCTAGCTTTCTTTCCTCAACAAATTTGAACAAGAAAGCATGTGAGTTAGATTGAATCATGGATGGTCACATGGCAACCTTTTGTCTCCATCCATTTAACATAATTGATGAACATATAGTTATTAGTAGCACAAAGTCCTTCAAACATTTTCCATCATTGTGTCTCTTTTATGTACCGGAGCCCGTTGGATTTTGATCTAATAATCTACATTTGGAGAGCGAAATAATTTCAATTTCTTAATTTTTTTTAATCTTAAAACCCGAAGAGGGCTCCAAAATATATCGCTGTCGATGAAGAGATGTGACTGCGATTATGTTTAAATAAAATACTATACATAAATATTGGGCTATTATTTAGTAAACCCCCAAGTCATCGTCATTATCACAAAGTGAAATCAATCAACTAAACAATTAAAATAATTAGTGTGACAATAATTACGTTTATGCATGCGTGTCCTTCCTGGAAAATGAAAGAAGTTATTGTTTCGAGGAAACTCATATTGCTTTAGCTGGCCGAATTATACAGATCAAGTACATTCTTCCATGGAAATAGTAATACAAACAAATTCACACTCACGCGCCACAAAATTTCTCATTCCTAATATCCTGATCATTCTTCCGCATCTTATAAATAAAATACACACGCCTTACCCCAACAAAATTAATTTATCCATGTATTTATATTTGGATCCAATATGGATGACATGAGATTTTCTCAATATTTCCAAAAAAAATATTAAAATCATTTTTTAAATTTTTAATAGGCATCTAAATTTTATAAAATGAGAATGCATGTGGTATGACGAGTTCAGGAAATGTATTTCGTATAAGAACATGAGGCATCCAAAAATTTTACCTGATCTGCTCAAGTTCTGATCGGATGATTTGACGACGAAATACTCAATACTTCCAAAAAAAAAAAAAAAAAAATATCAAGAGAATTTTGCAATGGAATCATAGATCACACGCGCTATGACTGTTGGCGCCTTTTGGTGAGTGAGCGATGATGAAGATATGATAATGATCATGATGATTAAATAGATTAGGAAGATAAAAGTGGGCCAGGGGCATTGAAAGGGACAGACAAGATGTCGGGTGATGATTGAGTTGTCCCCACGGGTGCGTGATAGCTGTCCCACGTGTTCCCTCTTTCCTACCTTCAATGATACGTCTCTTTTCCCCCTCTCTCTCTCAACTTTTTATTTATTTATTTGGTTTTTAATAATAATAATAAAAAAAAATAGTGGGATCCCTCTCTTAAATGTGATATGCCCACATGCTCGTGGGATTTTAGTACACAATCGTTTATTATTAACCGTACAAGGCTCATTCTTCATGTGATGTACACGTGAACTTGGCCCTTATTGCATTTTTGTTCTCTCTTTAATATCTTCCTCTCTTTTAATCTCTAATGGATATAGTTTGATGATATAAGATTTAAAATTTGATTATTTTAGATAATATATTTTTTTTTGTGAGAATTTGTGGTAATTAGAAGTTTTATCTACTTCACTTAAGTCTTAATCGAATTATTTGATGATGAAATTTCTAAATTTTACAATAAAAAATAAAAAATCTTCCTCTCTTTTGGCCTTACCATGTTACCCCCATCGAGTCGACCATAGTGTGTTTGTTCATGCATTCTTGCTTTGTCTAATATCTTGGCTAACATTTTCAAACAACCAAACATTCATATCAAACAAACTAGTGGTACAAATATATTTTTATATTTTAAAAAAACGAAAACTACCATTTAATAGAGATGAAAAAAATTCCCGCAAAATTTGGGTATATTATAATCGAATGCATATAAAATTTCTATAACTATTGATTGAATGAGACACATATAAATATTAGTATTTTCGTACCATATGTTCATACTCTGATCGTTGCCTTCCCTACCATTAGTAGGCAATCATTTACTGAAATTTGTTAAAGAACAATCAACGGACACAATATTGGAACATAAACAATACAATAAATTTTTTTTTTATCGAAACAAAAACATACATATAACAACAGAAACTTACAATGCAAGTAATCAAAATAAAAAACAGCAAAATGACTTTTATAGATTGAGGCTAGCAGATAATGCTATGTTCTATAGTAGAAATTCGTCCATATTCTTGTGCTTGTAGTTCGTTGGACGTCTGCCACCATGATTCAACAATTTGAAAACCGAAATTTCTGCACCGAAATTTCAATCCCTGACGAATTTACTAGGTGTTTTTTTTTTTGTGTTTTGAAGGATCATAAGGATTTTCAATTATATAGGAACTTTGCCATAAATGCTTTGTATATATAAGCAAATATGGAAAATAATTTTTTGATGAAGTGATGCAAATTATTTTTCTAGTTTTTCAGAAGGATTATGTTGATTATACAACATTCTGAATCAAAATCCAAAATTCAAAAAAGAAAAATGTTTTTAAGTAAGCAAGACATTCAATGAATCCCCAAGGCCATATTTGATTAATTAAATATATATTAAATATATTAATTAAATCTAATACCAATTACCAAGTCAACCAACCACACACTACAAGAAAAGACGGAATTAGAGACGGATTAATCCGTTTCAATAATTAGAAACGGAATAGCAACGGAATTGAAATGGATTGCAGCATTAGCTACAGAATTTAACGATGGGACAAAATTTCGTAACTAATAGTGGTGGGAATAAAATTGCGGGAAATATAATGACGGATTAATGAATTCGTCTCTATATATAGCGATGGAATTCATATTCCGTCTCTAAATAGAGACGGAACTGAGACGGATTATAATTTCATCTCTAAATAGCGATGGAACTATTATTTCGTCGCTATTTAGCGTTGGAAAGAATATTCCGTCGCTATATAAGGCGACGAAATTGATAGTCCGTCACTATATTTAGCGACGGAAATTACTTCCGTCTCTATAGATAGCGACGAAAAATAATTCTGTCTCTATATAGAGACGGAATATTCTTTCTGTCGCTATATATAGCAATAAAATTCTATTCTGTCTCTAAATAGAGACAGATTTTATATTTTGTCTCTATATATAGCGACAGAATTATTTATCAATCACTATTTATAGAGACATAATTAAATTTTCGTCGCTATAAGGGGCGACATAATTGATATTTCGTTGCTATATAGCGACATAATTAAATTTCCGTCGCTAACTCTAAATAAATAAATCAAATTTCCTTTCTCTTTCCCCGACCAGTTATACACCCAATCCCTAAATCGGTAAATCCCTCAAATTTCTCTCACTCTCGGTCGCTCTAAATCTGAGACTCACTCTCGGCTCGCCCCTCATACTCTCGCGAGGAAGAGCAGGTAAATTTTCTGCTTATTTTTCTTTTTTCTTTTGACGGAAAATGAGAGAAAAAATTATGGGTTTGAATCTTTTTCTTTGAGAAAGAAAAACAGATGTTTCCTGTCTTGAATTTTTGTTCTTTCTATTGGGCATTTTATGACAACTTGTTAAACGAGTAAATAAGCACTGTTAATTTTATTTTTCATTTTTGCGGAGATTGGATCTGATAATGTATGGTAATAGATCTCCATTTTATGGGTTTTTTTAGGTATAGAACTTTTAAATGTTCCAAATGCAGTGTGCTCAGTGGTGAGGGGGGAGGAGGAATTTAGCAAGATAATCTCATAATACTGGGTTGTAATTTGTAAAAGTATTCATATAAATAATTATATTAGATGTGAATTGAATTTAAATTTCAATCCTTTTTAACAGGAATTTGGTTTGCTGTGTTGTGTTTGTGTCTTGAGTTTTGTGCTTAGAGAAAACTTTTTTATATTACATTCGGCATCTTAGAATTTCAATGGATATGTATGTACAAGGCAAAACTGGAAGTAAATGGTTTAAAAAAAATTATTTTAATCATGATAAAATTATTATAGTAAAACCTCCCTAGTATTTTAGCTTATCTCATTTGAATTATACAGTTTGTAAAAATCATCATTCAACTCATATTATCACTAATCTTAATCTAGATCAGGATTCAAAAACAACCATATTTTGTTTTCTCGAATGTACTTTAATAGGAGCTTATTTTCTTCTTTATATTTAGAAATAGATTTAATTATTATATGTATGTACTAGTTGGCTTGATTGATAATAAAAAATTTGAGAAAATTTAAGGTTCGAACTTCGCTCATAAGAGTGAGTGAAAATGGTTTAAAATAAAATAAAGAGGTGCTTAGAGTAAAACCTCCATTGTATTTAGGAGGCTAGCAGTAGCAGTAGTTTGTAAAAAGATATGTTGAATGATGATTTTATACAGACTATTTGACCTCATTGATATATATATTTCACTTGAGAGTATCTTTGAGCTAAAAGTGAGTAGTTTAAAAGTTTCTTAAAATTGGTTTAAAATCCTCAAAACCTGCATCTGATTGTTAGAAGTAATGTATTTTGTATGTAAGACCATTTGCAGAATCACCATTTCACTGACATTGCATGTCTTTCTTGCAGCCTCTTATCTATTATTGTACCTAATTTGTTTTTATTAGCACCAACTTATTATTATATTTTTTAGTTAATTTAGGTCGCATCTCGCAGCTCGCCAGCCCAACCACTATCCGCAGTCGCCTCATCAAGCATCAGGTACTTGTTGTTTTTCTTGACTTATGTTATATTTTGGTTGTTTTAATTATAGTAGTCCAGTAAAGACTTGAGCATTTACTTAGATGTGTGAAAATTGATTTAATTTAATTTTCATATAAGGTAACAAGTATTTTAAGTGATTAGTTCAAACCTCAAGGTAGAACTTGCTTGATAAGATCCAAAATTAAGCTGAAAATTAAGGTTTGTAATCAATATATTGGTTGTATGGTAATTGGTGAAGGCAATAGAATAAGCAGTAGAATAATACACTTCCTCATTTATGTTGAATAAGCAGTAGAATAGAACTCGAAAGGAATTACAAGTTAGTTTTGAATCCTGTCTTTCCATTACGTCTATTCTATTGTATGCCAATAGTTGAGTTTAATGAACTATGTCAAAATTTTTACCAATAAAGTCACCATTTATATTTTCATCAGTTGCCAGCATCACATACAACCGTAGTGAAAGATAAGATGAGATCAGATCGGCAGTGGATCAATGCTAGGTTAAAAGATGGGTATCTGACGAATGAGTTTATTGCGGGTATTGAGGAGTTTATCCAGTTAGCAGAAAGTCATCCTACATTTATGGACGGAATGAAAATTAAGTGTCCATGTAACCAACGTAGGTGTCAAAATCGAAGTTTTTATGACCTTGATATTGTGAGACTCCATCTTACAAAATATGGATTTGTACCAAACTATTATATATGGTATAAACATGGGGAAACTGAACAACGAGATATCTCAGAATATGATATTAGTCAAAGTCCAGAAGTCGAGTATACCCAAGTGAACAACGCAATTCAAGAAATGGTATTGGATGCTGCATGACCTACTTTCAATCAAAATGATAGTGAAGAGACTCCAAATACCGCGACACGAAAACTTTATGACATGCTTAGAGCATCAGAGCATGAGATTTGGCATGGAAACCCTTACGGGCATTCGTAGTTATCGGCGGTGGCTAGACTCCTGAATTTGAAGGCGGAACACCATTTTTCGAAAAGGTGTTACAACGATATTTGTCAATTTATTCATGAAATGATTCCAGAGGATAATGTAATGACTGATAACTTTTATAGCACAAAGAAGTTAATTGAAGGCTTGGTGTAGGCACTGCATTTTTACACATAAGTCCCTATGATGAGTCTCATTTTGGAGACACTACCTTTTAAGTCACGGAGGTCACGGAAAACGGACATCGGAAGGGGAATTCAGAATAAACAAGGTTCACTGTTTTCGTTCGTGCTGCGTTCGTGTGTACGTTCGAACGTCAAACGGATTGCGGGCGTTCGTGCCGCGTTCGATGAAGCGTTCGAACGGTGTCGGTAATTCTGGTTTTGCTGCTAGCCTCACATTAAGCCCAATTCGCCCAAGCCTTGGCCCACACGCCCAAGCCCATAAAACACATCCCAAAATAAATAAATAAATATTAACTAAATAAGATAATGATTAAATTAATTAAATAATTAAATAAAACATATACCAAACATAAAATAAACAATTACCAACTTAAACTAAAATCATGCCTAATTAAAATCAATCAACCAATTATATTCCCAATCAAATATATATTATTCCTAACTTAAAATATTGTATGCCTAATCAACACAAACTAAATATTCAACCTTCCTAATCTAAACCAAATCAAATCCCTTGCTTTCCTTGTCCAACACCAAATCAAATCATCCCTTTAATGCCAAATCCCTTCCTTGTGAGACAAGTTGAAGTCCTAGCCATTCTCTATATAAACAACACCTCTACAAGGCATTCCCCCCTAGAGTGTGCAGGCCCATTAGAAGAAAAAGAAGAAAAGAATTTCCAACAACCCCTAACCCAGCTCATTCATACAAGAAAAGCCTCATCTAGCTCTCCACTCTCTCATTACCAAATTACAGCAGCAGCCCAATAACGCCCAATACAACAGTCATACCACGGAACAAACACACACAACAACCCTTCCCTCACCAAATTAACGAGAACAACACACAGCAGCCCCAAAACTGCCCCTGAAATCAGTCCCAAACAGCAGCCCTAAACACACACCAAAACAGTCCCCTAAATTACCAAAAAATAGTAACCAAAACATCCCAAAAACAGTAACTAAAATACAGCAGCAAAACAGTAGCAACGACAGCGAATCGGAGTCAAAAGCAGCAGCAAAAGATGGAGAACGACAACCCAAAATAGTAAGACAACGAACGAGAACAGTGAACCAGTGAACCGGAAGAGTTGCGGAGCATCCACCCTCCCGACGATCGTGTACCGTACATCCGAGAGGTGATTTAAAAGGTTAGACCTGATGGCACTTTTTCATTAGTTTATATTCGTTTCTTTTATTATTGAATTCTATTCGCATGAGAGTCGTTTATGGATGCATGTTGTGGCTTGAATGAAATGGAAGAGTGTCGTCTCTTGTGGTATATAGGATGGAAACCCAGACGTAAATTCCGTAGCCGAATCCGAATGGACGGTAGTGCGGTCTGTACTTGGGATACAACTCCACGTACCACTTGAGTAAACGACACCTTCTCTTGTTTTGTGTTGCTTTGGTTTATCTATTTCTTGTTACTTAAATTCTGTATGTCGCTTATTTGTGTATGATGTAATCGAGTGCATGGGCTCAGTAAGTGCGATGAAAGGTCCCCTAATCGGAAGGGTTAAAATCCTTCACCACGATGCTTTGCTGCACCGATTGATGTGTGTTCGGTTGAATGCGAGATACGTTCAATCGGACACATTACGTTTAATATTATTGATTTTAACTTTTTGTATGCATGATTCAATCGAGCGCATGGGCTTAGTAAGTGGAATGAAAGATCCCCTATGGGGAGGGGTTAAAGCCCTTTACCACGATGCTTAGCCGCGCCGGTTGACGTGTGTTCGGTTGGATGTAAGATGTGTTCAATCGGACATACTTAGTTTGATATGATTGTCTTTATGTTTGTATGCATGATTTGATGTGACGCGCATGGGCTTAGTATGTTGGTCTAAAGGTCCTCTCTTTGAGAGATCAAGAGCCCCAAAAGGCCACCTTTACGGCAGTACTTCGCCGCGCCCCTTTATTTTGTTGTTTATGTATTGCGTCCCATTTCATGCATCAGGTCTGTTCCCGTTCGAATGCGTTTACGAACGCAACTCGAACGCGCATGCATTTTTCCTTATCATGTATCAGGTCTCATTTCCGTTCGAACGCGTTCACGAACGCCACACGAACGTGAGCATTCTGTTTCATTTCTGTTCGAACGCGTTCACAAACGCCACACGAACGTGAGCATTCTGTTTCATTTCCGTTCGAACGCGTTCACAAACGCCATACGAACGTGAGCATTCTGTTTCATTTCAGTTCGAACGCGTTCACGAACGCTACTCGAACGAGAACCTTCTGTTTACCGTTCGAACACGTCTACGAACGCTACACGAACGCACACGGTAAACAGATCCTCTTGCATCACATTACGACATGTCCATCTTAGCATATGGTTACCCCTTTGTACGCTATGCATTTGTATTACCTCTCTAGTTCTCTATTTCTGTTATGCGCCTACAATATTATTTGTCGTCATTTTGATTTCCTTTACATTACACGCAAATGTTACCATGACTGTTTGTGTTTATATTTACATGAATGATTGAATTCTTATGACGTTATGTGCTTGTTGTTGCAAAGGCCTACTTTTGAGCATGTGAATCTAGGATTGTGTTGCACTTAGAAATATATGTCATAGGCTTGGTTGGATTATTGCATAAATCTGTACATTACAAGTTGCATAAGTAAGGGACCATTCCGAACCCAATGGTTTGAGGTCTTCCCTTGCGAGGGGTGAGTGCGACCTTAAATCTTTGTCCCGGTTCACACCAGGTGGCGACTCCATTACTCTCCGGTTTAGTCCCCCGTGGCTACTCCGTACTCCCGACCGGGCCGCGAGCCCGGGACAGCATTGCGTCGCCCAGGTAGCTGTGTTCCCACACTTGGGTTTACCAGTAGAAAAAATTCACTGTTGTAATAACGGTTGCATGATATATTGGAGTGATGATATTCACCTAACAAGTTGCAAGTTCTATAATTGCCTTTTCGGATAAAGTATACTGGACTTGCTTATATTCTTTATGTTGCAAAATTTTAACTTTTTTTTGCTAACTTTTGTTCTTTTGCTGTGTGCAGCTAGTTGTGTTAGGCGATTCAGGTGTTGGAAAAAGTTGTATTGTTCTTCGCTTTATTCGTGGCCAGTTTGACCCAACATCCAAGGTAAGGATTACATTACTGTCTTTTTCAGCGTATGATGAGTGGTAATTATATCATTATTTCTCACTCATTTAACTTAATATTTTGTATAGTTTCTTGAGTTTTGTGAATATTTTGATGTGTTTTGTGTTATTTTGTAGATAAATAAAGTTTCAGGACATTATGGAGGTGATTTTGGGGCCAAAATAGTGAAAAATGATAAAAAAAAAAGGGCAAAATGGTCATTTCGCGTGTCGCGACGCGCAAGCCTTTGGCGTTGCGATGCCTAACGTGCGCCGATCCATGCTAACGTGCGCCGGGTCCACGTGTTAGAATCTGAGAATCACTATCGCCATGTCATCGTCACATCATCGCCACGTCACATAATCATTGAGTTGACAGCCGCCTTGCCACGTGTTACCTTATCATCTTATCTGAAATGCCACGTGTCAGATAAGAATCTAAACCCGATGAACTAGAAGTCGATACGTGTCGTGTCGCGACGCGCAAATCCTTGAGCGTCGCGATGCCCGAAGCCTACCGAGTCCTATAAATTGAGCTTGAGGTTTCAGTTTTAGATGTACATTCCTCTCTGAATTCTCTGATGTAAATAGAGAGTTTTCTATCTAGTTTCTTTTAATTTTATTTTTGTAATTAAATTTTAATTATGTTATGTAATAGTAATAGTAATTTACTTTCTTTATTTTTACAATTTTTACTATTCAACATGAGGAGGTAATTTCCCCTGCTAGGGTGAAAAGTAATTCTTTTACTATTGCTATTTAGATTAATCTCCCTTAAATATAATATATTCACTATTTAAAATTTGACTTAATGAGGATACCGCTATATTGGTCGGTTGGTAATTCATTTTAAACTGGTTTAAACCTGAATAAGCAAGGATACCACCAGATTGGTCGGTTGGTAATTAAATTTTCTTACTGCCTATATGGCAGGTTAATTTTGATACCGCCTTTATGGCTGGTCTGACTTAATTTGACTTAATCAGGTTACCGCCTATATGGCTGGTTGGTAATATCATCACAAGTTAATATATTATATTAAGGGAGATATCTAAATTAGTAGTAGTAAAAATTGATCATTTTACCTTAGCATTTTTATTTTATTGTAATTTACTTTTCAGTTTTTACTTTACCGCAATTATTTTTCAGCATTTTTACTTTGTCTTTTATTTTACTAGCCCTAGTTATGTGTCGTAAATAAATTAGTTATCTGGGGTTGTGATGAATTCTAATATCACCGGTTTATAATGGGTTATTTTATAGTTTGGGTAATTTAAAGGTTTACTTATGAAGTTTTAAGCTTAATGCGTCTTGTTAATTGGCAACTAATAAGATTGATCTGGTAAATCTAAAATAAACTTGACAAATGAATTTTAGGTTTCAGCCTTAGACTTAATAGCCCACGATCTTCCTTGAGGATAGATAACCCTTTAATAGATTTCCTTACAAGATAGACATATACCTGTCGGGCGGGGGTAACCATATTTGGAACTTAAACTTATTGAATCCAGGTAATTTGGTTGACATAGACATATGGTTCAATTGGGTTATACTGGGTATTTGCGTCTGACCATCGACAAAGGCTTTCGCATAATTTAGTGTTCCAGGTTAGTAAACCGATATATTGCACAAAAATGAAATAACAACTTCATCTTTTAAAAGATATTAGAAAGATTCACAACCCTAGATAGTTTCATAATATTGAATTTTCTTAAACCTACTTTCGTGCAATTTTATTCACTTGTTTTTAAATTTAGAATCATCACCATTTCAAATAAATCAATCAACCTGTTAGATAATAGTAATCATTCGACCTCATAAAATTAATAGATTAGGTATTAAGTCCTCGTGGGATCGATACTTTTTATACTACTTGAACGATACGTGCGCTTGCGTTATACGCGTGTGATTACGCACCGGTCAAGTTTTTGGCGCCGTTGCCGGGGACTTATTTATCTTTCACTATTAGTTTTGGGGTTAGATATATTTACTTGTATATAATTTCTTTTTACTTATTATTTATGTTTTCTTGTGTTTCAGGTTCCCAAACACTACATGAGACGAACCAGAAGCTTTGAACTCCGACTGCTTGACCCAGAAATTGAAAGAACCATCAGACAATTGAGAAGGGAAATGCATGAAGGCCAAGAAGCTTTAGTCAACATGGAACCTGAACCTTTGGAGGTTGCACCACCAATACCCATTCGAGACAGAACCATTCCGGTGGTCGACGACATTATTTCATGTATTATACTTCCTCATTTACCAGCAAATGCGTGTGACATCCAAACATGCATTCAGATGATTCAGCAGTCACTGCCGTTTGGGGGAAAAGCAACTGAAGATCCTAATACCCACATTAGCAACTTCCTGGAAGTTTGCGGCACTTTTAATTACAACCGAGAAGATGAAGAAGCAATGAGACTGCAAGTTTTTCCATACTCCTTGAAAGACAGAGCTAAAGCTTGGCTACATTCACTACCAGCAGGTTCCATCACAACTTGGAACACTTTAGCCACCAAATTTCTTGCAAAGTACTTTCCACCAGCCATAACTGGAAAGTAGAGGAATGACATCACATCCTTTGTGCAACAAGACTCGGAAACTCTCTACAAAGCTTGGGAAAGGTACAAAGATTTGCTCCGGAAATGTCCTCACCATGAGATTCCAAAATGGCTTCAAGTCCAAACTTTCTATAATGGACTTTCTAGACTGATGAGAACAACAATCGATGCTGCTGCTGGAGGAGCTTTAATGGAAACAGGAGAAGATCAAGCCTGGGACCTAATCGAAGAAATGGCCAACAATAATTCCTTGTGGCAAACAGAAAGGAGCATGATCCAAAGAATTGCAAGAATTTATGAAAGTGGAGCCAATACAGCAGTCAACGCTAAGCTGGATCAGATATGCAAATTTACGGAGACTCTTACCAATGGATCCACAAGTTCACCATATGGAGGAGCACCATAACCAAACCAACTTGAAGAGACGGTGAATTATGTCAACAATTTCAACAGACAGGGGAACAATCCATACTCCAACACCTATAACCCATGATGGAGGAATCATCCCAATTTTTCATGGGGTAACAATTCAGGGCAAAAAAATTTTCCACCACCTGGATGTTGGACAAATATGACCCATACCATCACTATTTGTACAGAACATGGTGTTGTTGTACAAATTAACTATGTGACAAAGGAAATTGCTCTTTTATCATTTGTAATTGGATTACCAAGATATATAAATGATAAAAGTCCATATGATTAGTACCAGATTAATAAGATATGAGACAATATTAATCCACTAAGGTTTAATCATTAAATATCTCTAGTCGTAGTATTATCGAGACTGGATATCGATAATGCGAAATAGACCAGTATTGCACTTGTGCGCGTTGTGGGAGCATAACGGCATAGTTCTCATATATTTAAATATTGGATATTTATGCAAGTGTGATAGGAGGTTGTGTTTACCGATGGTACGGGAACAGCTTCGCTCTAGATAGACCCCTCGGAATCCCATTGGTAGTATGACTATGTGTCTATGGGAATTCGAATCAGGGTAGGTGTATTTGGTCTTAACCTGAGACTTGCATCGCTAATACTTGCGACAATCAATATACTTTGGTTTTGGTCGTCCGGGGCTTTAACAGGTTCTGTGTACGCCTCTTCTGGGTATATTGAGAATCGTAGTGTATTGGGTGTGATGTTAAGATGAAAGTATCACTCCAGTCATATGGAGATGATGATCACGCAGGATACGGAACTAATACTCTTTAGTACTGCAGTCATCGAGATAATATGACTAGGTCATGATTATATGATTATAGAGACTAGTTACCAGAGATCCGATATATGCTTCGTACGGGGCAGACACAATTCCAGCCCCAGGCCTAGCATGTGACATCCGATACTAGATCGCTATACGCATTACTACGTATACTACGCCTGACACATATTACATATTCCTTAAAAGAATATTTCTGGAGAATTGGGTAGGCACGGTGCTTTGCTAAAAGCCAACCATGTCATGTAAATCGGTAAGAACGTGGTACTAGGTACGCACGTATTCGGATACTCCGATGACCGGATTTACTGCCAACATATCCAGGAATCTCATGGGTCGCTCCCGAAGATTCACCGACGACGTATGACTCGAACATAATTAATCTGGGATTAATTGGAAGAGAGAGAAAATTAATCTAGGATTAATTACGGCGAGAATTTTATCTGGGATAAAATCATTTAAAAGAGAGAGAGAGAATGATTAATTTGGAATTAATCGGATAAAATAATATATTCGATATATTAAATGAAATTAGATTTCATAACATAATGAAATTGGATTTTAATTCGGGCGAACGAATTAATTTAGAATTAATTCGCGAGCGTCGTGAATAGTAATTTTGCTAGGCATAATTATTTAATTAAATTTGATTTAATTACGTCGCAATGGAAAATTCGTTAATTCGGAATTAATGAACCCGAGTCCAGAATGTGTTTGCGGGCCCACTCGGATTTTGAATCAAGTGGGGCCCACAAGTCACATCATCTAGTCACTTTGCCTAACTTTTTGGTGATGGATTTTGGTGATGAAATGATGGTGGCTTGTAAGACACACAAGTGTGAAAGGAAGTGAGTGACATTTACCAAATATTTGGTATATCTTTTTCTTTGATTTTGGAAATCAAATTAACAAGTCAACACATTCACTTGTCTCTCTCTCTTCTCTACCATTCACGCCCAAATCATTTTTCTCTCCAATCTTGGCTTGGCCGAGAGTTTCAAAGAAGAAGAAGAAATTTGTTGCAAATTTTTCAAAGTGCTAGCACACACAAGGAGTCATTCAAAGGTGTTAGGGAAACCTATCCTTAAGCTTGGAATCAAAGATCAAAGCTTGGAGCATTGATTCAACATTCAAAGAGGAGCTTGGAGCACAACACAAGGAGCAAAAGTTTTGAACTCTCCGCCAACATCCAAGCCGATCAAAGTGAGTATTTCCGCTACTTTACTTTGCGTATTCATACCATTTTATGCTTAATATGATCTTGGTTTGACCTAGAGAACTCAACAATGGTATCAAAGCCATAAATTGAGCATGAAATGAATTAGGGTTCATAGACTTTAATTTGGCGCTTTTATGATTTATGCATGATTTCTTCAAATTGAGGTTTTGGTTGAGCTTGGATGATGTTAAATTAGATTTGTGTATCTTAGGAATTGAGAAATTGAATTGGATAAAATTTCCCCAAATTCCATATGCTTGGCCGATAGTTTGAACCTTTTAAAGTCATGGTGATTTTTGAATTTTAGACAATTGGATGTGTTTAAAATGCATGAATATATTGATTTGTGATTTCATTGGATTGAAATCAAAATCGGATATAAAAATCCCATGATTGCCGTGACTTTATGAGCATGTTGGATTGATTTTGCTTCAATTAGTGTTAGACATAAATTGATTAATTAAAGCATGATTAATTAGTGTAATTGGTGTTTTGGAAATATTAATTTAACTAATTAATAATGGCTAATACACTTTAATTAATTAAATTGTGAAATTTGGAATATTAGAATTTAATTAATTGGGCTTAATTTGGAATTGGGCTAAAAATGTTGTATTTGGGCTTAATGGGCTTGGTTGGGCCAAGTTTGGTTTAGGATAATTGGTTGGATCCAATTGGGCCTAAAACCATTTCCATAAAGTCCAAATATGATAATTGGGCCTTTATAATTTAATTGGGCCTAATGGGCCAAAATTAATTTTATGGCAAATGGTGATTCCTTATTGGGCTTTGGTTGCCAAAGTCCATGCCTTATAAATTAATTGAAAGCCCATTGGACTTTAATTAAATTGACATTGGATATTAATTGGGCTTTGAGACCCGTAATGATTAGATTTAGTTCTAAGTCGCAAAGACTCATTTAGAAAGTGTAATTATTTAATTTGGAATTAAATAAAGAATTAGTATTGAATACAAATTAAATTGGATTTAATATTGTAGTTTGATATAATTCGAGAATTATTACTTTGAGTACTTATTCTTAAACGAGTTGGACTCGCGCAAATCAAATCGTTGTTTGAACATTGGATGATCATTAATCAAAGATTAATTAATTGGATTAGATTGATTGATAACATGCTTTGTGTGAATACATGGATGTGATGTATGAATAATGTATATCACATGTATATTAGATGGGTGAGGGAAATTTTGGAAATTGTTGTAATAAATTTAGAATTTATTAAATTGGACCTGCGTGTCCAGCCTATTACCTCTTGATTCTTTGTATTTCTCTTCTCACCTATTTCCCTCAATGTAAATGAGGTTTCTTTAGAAGTGTTATGTAATTGGGTAGAAGTAAGAATAGTGCTAGTCGGGGAGAGGAAATGGAGTGATTTGTTCTAGGAACAATTTGTGAGATATCCATCCGCATATCATTATTAATTTATTTATCGCGCCTTATTATGTTCTTAGAATGCATGCTTAATGGTGTATGATGAGACCTAATCAAACAAATATTAAGCGTTTTCCTTCCATTGAATGATTCATTCTCAAGATCCAAGATTGGCACTGGTTTGTTGGCCAAAGTCAAGACCTTTGTCCATCGCGGATGTGTTTAAATCATGAAGGCTTTGTTCCATATCGCATGTCTTGTCCAAGTTGTGATTTGTTGGCCAAATTCAAGATCAATTCTTGTCCATCGACATCGATTACGAAGCTTTCCAAAGTCAATGGGTCCCGCTTAACTGGAATCATTAAGCTTGTTGTGCCAAAGCCAAGACTTAGTTGATTCAGAGGAAAAAGGTTAGGGAATATATTGGATATATTGGCATAAATTAAATATATGTTTCGGACTTGGATGTCCACCTACTGGATCTAGGAATTGGATGAGATCCAATTGATCTTAGAGATCTACCTAGTTAAATATCATACAGCTTGTTGGCCAAAGTCAAGGTTGTGTGTTATTTAACGGGATCCTAGCCCACTAGGAAACTAGGTTTCCCGAGTACTCAACAGAGGGTTAGAGGCTCGCCGAAAAATAGTGGGAGGCAAGTATTAAATTTGTAATTTCGTTTAGATACTTGCCAATACGCGCTCATTTCATTTTTTCGTCATTATTTAAATATATATTAGTTGGACTAATATTTTATTATTGTTTTAAATTAAACAGTTGGACTGTATTCAAACTATTTCATTTATAGTTGATGATGTAATTGGATTATAGTAATCAAGTATATTTGAATTTAACCAATCAAATAGTAGTTGATTATATAGTTAGACTATAGTAATCATTATATTCGATTGTACCCGAAATCGTTGATTGGATAGTTGGACTATTGGAATCAAGATAACTGAAAGATTAGCGTTTAAAACATAATCCTGGGTGAAAATGTCTTTAAGCGGCTTTAATTTTCAAATTAGGAATAAAACCTCATGATAGTCCTGGGAGCCGAGAAGTTACTTTATTTGTTGAGTGACATCTCGGGCCTGAGCCCGGAGTTGAACAAACAGTAGAGCATGAGCTTTGGAAGACTCATGGTGATGAAAACTTTAGTGCTCAATCCGTTATGCTTACCGCAATGACACTTTAATTTTGTCGTCAAAAACTAAGGATTAGATCTTTATACCATGATGATTGAAATTAAAGGATCTTCCTAGATCTATTCTTAGATCTTAGAAGTATAAATTGCAAAAGAAGCTCTTTCGCTCGCGTATATCAGAGGGTGCATCTGTCGAGCACTAGGTGTCGCAGATGATTGCTGACATCGATCAGCTAGGTTAGCTGGGCATTACCTACGTGGCCGAGACTACCAAAGATTTGATCTTATAGTCTCTACCCGAAAGCTGGGGCAGGTTCATTATGAACCAAGAGTAAACTCTTGGAGAGTTGATGGCTATGCTCAAGGAGGCAGAGCCAGAGCTTCTAAAAGAGGCAAAGGCAAAATCATCACAGTCTTCTGGGAAGACAAATGACATATCCCAAGATATCTACCTAAACTGTGGCAAACGGAGTCACTGGAAGTGTGACTGCCGAATGGACAAGGCATACATGAAAAAAGTGAAGGCGGGGCAAGGCTCCGGCTTCAAATATGTTTGTCATAAACATGTTCACTATTAGTTTCAAAATTGGATTTTTGATACTAGATGTGGTACATAAATATGTACTAATGTGCAGAATCTGCTGATTAGTAAGAGACTGACTTCAGTTGAGATCGACCTGCGAGTCGAAAACGGGACGTGAGTCGCTGTTTTAACCGTGGAAACCTAAGTTTTGGAACTGCCCTTGGGGCATGTACCTAAATTGGGAAACTGTTAAAATGTACCTAGTTTGACTAGAAACATTATCTCTATATCTAAGTTTAACTCGTTGCGGGTATACCTTTATATTCTAGAACACTAAGTGTTTTATTTTATAAAGATGATATTGAGATAAACACATTAGATGTGAATAACAGTATTTATATTTTGAATATAAACAAATCTCAAACATATAACATGACAAACAAATAGCTCAAACTGAATTAATCAGATGAGACTTATTTGTGGCATTGTTGTCTGGGACACATTAACAAGACTCGTATATCCACACTTTCGAAGAGTGTGTACTAAGACGAATTTGATTCTAATCAAATGATGTCTACGAATCTATTTTATTGGGCAAAATGCCTAAAATACCTTTTTACTTGGTAAAAGTGCAAATGCCACCGATCTGCTAGCCCTCATTCATTGTGACGTAAGTGGGCCCATATCTAGCTAGGCTAGAGGTGGATATGAACACTTCGTAACCTTTGATGTGGCATCGCGTTATTGTTATGTGTTTCTTTTGAAACACGAGTCGGAAACTTTTGATAAATTCAAAGAGTTTCGACACGAAGTAGACAGACAGACCGACTAAAGTATTAAACTGTCACGGTTAGACCGTGGTGGAAAATACTTAAGCAATAAGTTTCTCGATTACCTGAATGAGTATGGTATTCTTTCACAATGGACTCCTCCCGGGACACCTCAATTTGACGGTGTGTCCGAACGGAGAAACCGAATTTTGTTGGACATGATAAGGTTAATGATGAGTCACTCTGAGCTACCATTTTCCTTCTAGGGATACACATTAAACAGTGCAATACTTATTTTGAATAAGGTTCCATGAAAATCTATTAGACAGACTTCATAATTAGATATGATCAGGAATGAAACCGGGTTTTCTAATTCCTGAAGATTTGGGTATGCTGGGCATACGTTTGGATGATACCAAACTATAACCCAAATCGGATAAGTGCCTAATTTGTAGGTTATCCAAGGGAAACCAAAGTATAATACTTATACAACTCACAAGAGAACAATGTAATTGTTGCCCTCCATGCGGTTTTCCTAAAAGGAATACCTATTTGCAGTGGTAAGTGGGAGGAAAGTAAAACTCGATGAAAAATCGGAGTAATACTGTTCCAGGCACCGATTCTTTAATGGAACACAAACAGTTCATCAGGGATAAAACTGTACCACAATCTTCAAATACACAAGAACCGCGTAAGTCGGAGAGAGTCAGAAACAACCTGGGAGGTATGGGTTCCTGATCTCACCTCGTAAAGATGTCAATCTTATTGAGGAACATGAACCAGCTACGTATGAGGAAGTGATACAAGGTATCGACTCCTTTCATGGCAAAGTGTCATGAAGTCCGAAATGGATTCCATGTATACCAACCAAGTTTGGACACTGATTGTTGTACCGGAAGGCATTGTGCCTATTGGTACTAAATGAGTCTTCAAGGAAGACAAACATGGATGGCAACATACAAACGTACAAAGCTAGGCTCGTAGCGAAAATGTATCGTTATCAACATGGTGTCGATTATGACAAAAACTTTTATCTGTTGCCATGATTAAATCCATTTGGATAATGCTTGCTAATGCTGCATATTTCATTTATGAAATATGGCAGCTGAACATCAAAACCACTTTCCTTCAACGGAAACCTTTTGGAGGATGTTTATAAACATCCTAACGGTTTTGTCATACCCAAACAAACAAACAAGGTTTGCAAGTTAATTCAATCTATTTATGGATTGAAGCAAACATTGCGTTATTGGAACCATCGTTTTGATGTAATCATAATGGTATATGATTTAATTCAAAACTAAAATGATTCTTGTGTATATAAGAAGGTTAGTGGGAGCGCACTGACAATGATTGTCCTATATAATGATGACATATCATTTCTTGGAAATGACATTCCCTTAATATAATTGGTGAAACTTGGCTTTCATGAAAAATTCTCCATAGACTACTTGGGAGATGCAACCTTTATTCTAGGAATAAGGATCTACTGGGATAGATCTAAAAGTTGTTGGCACTCTCCGAGAACTCATACATTGAAAAGATGTACGCGACCTGATGTCTCATATACTTTGAGCATATGGAGTCACAATCAGGTCGATCCAGGTGATAGTCACTAGATTGATGTTAAAAACATCCTTAAGAATCTTAGATGAACTAAGGATGCTTCCTTAAGCTATGGAGAAGGAGAACTTGAATTGACTGGGTTCACCTTTGTAAGTTTCCTAACCGATAAAAACAACAGTAAGTCGCAATAAGGGTACTATATAGTTTGAATAACGGAATAGTGAGCTGGAAATCTTCCAAGCAAGATATTGTTACCGAATAAACAACAAAAGCGGAATATTGCTGCAGCTGAGGCAGCAAAAGAAGCAATTTTGGATCTATAAAATTCCTAATTAGATTAGGAGTAGTTCTATTAGCAGCTGAGCTAGGCTACAATACAGGCTAAAGAATTAATGGTCTCATCAACGATCCAAGTATATACTTAAACTATTTCATCTGATTCGTCAGATCATACATCGTGGCGATGTGATGATTGAATAAATCGCATCAGATGATAACATTGCAAATCCGCTGACGAAAGCTGTTTCTCAGCAGAAGTTTGAGCGACCCGTATATAGTTCAGGTGTAGGACACTTTAGTGATTTGATATAGGCCAAGTGGGAGATTGTTGGACAATTATGACCCATAGAATCGCTATTTGTACAGAACATGGTGGTATTGTACAAATTAACTATGTGACAAAGGAAATTGCTCTTTTATCATTTGTAATTGGATTACCAAGATATATAAATGATAAAAGTCCATATGATTAGTACCATATTATTAAGATATGAGACAATATTAATCCAATAAGGTTTAATCATTAAATATCCCTAGTCGTAGTATTATCGAGACTGGACATCGATAATGCAGAATAAACTAGTATTGCACTTGTGCGCGTTGTTGGAGCATAACGACATAGTTCTCATATATTTAAGTATTGGATACTTATGCAAGTGTGATAGGAGGTTGTGTTTACCGATGGTACGGGAACAGCTTCGTTCTGGATAAACCCCTCGGAATCCCATTGGTAGTAAGACTATGTGTCTATGGGAATCTGAATCAGGGTAGGTGTATTTGGTCTTAACCTGAGACTTGCATCACTAATACTTGCGGCAATCAATATACTTTGGTTTTGGTCGTCCAGGGCTTTAACAGGTTCTGTGTACGCCTCTTATGGGTATATTGAGAATCGTAGTGTATTGGGTGTGATGTCAAGATGGAAGTATCACTCCAGTCATATGGAGATGATGATCACGCAGGATACGGAACTAGTACTCTTTAGTACTGCAGTCATCGGGATAATATGACTAGGTCATGATTATCTGATTATAGAGACTAGTTACTAGACCGACCCCAGGCCTAGCATATGACATCCGATACTGGATCGCTATACGCAATACTACGTATACTACGCCTGACACAGATTACATATTCCTTAAAAGAATATTTCTGGAGAATTGGGTAGGTACGATGCTTTGCTAGAAGCCAACCATGTCTTGTAAATCAGTAAGAACGTGGTACTAGGTACACACGTATTCGGATACTCCGATGACCGGATTTACTGCCAACATATCCAGGGATCTCATGGGTCGCTTCCCGAAGATTCACCGATGACGTATGACTCGAACATAATTAATCTGGGATTAATTGGAAGAGAGAGAAAATTAATCTAGGATTAATTACGTCGATAATTTTATCTGGGATACAAATCATTTAAAAGAGAGAGAGAGAATGATTAATTTGGAATTAATCGATAAAATAATATATTCGATATATTAAATGAAATTAGATTTCATAACGGAATGAAATTGGATTTTAATTCGGACGAACGAATTAATTTAGAATTAATTCGCGAGCGACGTGAATAGTAATTTTGCTAGGCATAATTATTTAATTAAATTTTATTTAATTACATCGCAACGTAAAATTCGTTAATTCGGAATTAACGAACCCGATCCCGGAATGTGTTTGGGGGCCCACTCAGATTTTGAATCAAGTGGGGCCCACAAGTCACATCCCAAGTCACATAAGCTAGTCACTTTGCCTAACTTTTTGGTGATGGATTTTGGTGATGAAATCATGGTGTGGCTTGTAAGACACACAAGTGTGAAAGGAAGTGAGTGACATTGACCAAATATTTGGTATATCTTTTTCTTTGATTTTGGAAATCAAATTAACAAGTCAACACATTCACTCCTCTCTCTCTCTTCTCTACCATTCACGCCCAAATCATTTTTCTCTCCAATCTTGGCTTGGCCGAGAGTTTCAAAGAAGAAGAAGAAATTTGTTGCAAATTTTTCAAAGTGCTAGCACACACAAGGAGTCATTCAAAGGTGTTAGGGAAACCTATCCTTGAGCTTGGAATCAAAGATCAAAGCTTGGAGCATTGATTCAACATTCAAAGAGGAGCTTGGAGCACAACACAAGGAGCAAAAGATTTGAATTCTCTGCCAACATCCAAGCCGATCAAAGTGAGTATTTCTGCTACTTTACTTTGCGTATTCACACCATTTTATGCTTAATATGATCTTGGTTTGACCTAGAAAACCCAACACTGGATTCCAGTAATAGAACAAAAGCCAGAAGTTTGAAAAAGAACCAGAAATGAAAGAATGGATTGCAGAGATGTTCAAAAAGCAACAAGCAGCATATGATGCTATATTTCAAAACCAATATGCTTCCATCAAAGCACTGGAGAATCAAATTGGACAACTGGCCAATGCTCAGAGTTACAGACTGCCAGGTAATCTTCCCAGCAACACAGAACCAAATCCAAGGAACCGATGGAATGAGCAATGTCAAGCCATTACTTTGAAAAGCGGTACTGAAATCAACAAAGATGTTGGAATCAAGGCAACAATTGAAGAACTTCCAAAAGATGCAGTTCCACAGATTGAGGAAAAAGAAGCAAAGGAAAAAGAAAAAGATCAGATCATTCCACCTCCACATTTTCCTCAGCGACTTCAGAAAAACAAACTGGACAAGCAGTTTGCTCGTTTCTTGGAGGTTTTCAAAAAGTTGCACATCAACATCCCATTTGCAGAAGCCTTGGAAGAAACGCCCAGCTATGTCAAATTCATGAAAGATATTCTTTCACGAAAACAGAGATTAGGAGACTACGAGACAGTAGCATTAACGGAAGAATGCAGTGCCATCATTCAGAGGAAAATTCCCCCGAAGTTGTAAGATCCTGGCAGTTTCACTATCCCATGCACCATTGGAGAACATTACATCGGTAAAGCTTTATGTTATTTAGGTGCTAGTGTTAACTTGATGTCTTTTTCTATTTACAGGAAACTGTAAATTGGAGAAGCAATGCCTACCTCAGTCTCGTTGCAACTTGCTGATCAAACACTCACATTTCCAAGAGGTGTTGTTGAAGACGTGCTGGTCAAAGTCGACAAACTCATTCTCTTAGCAGATTTCATCATCCTTGACATGGAAGAAGACAAAGAAGTACCTATCATTATTGGGAGACCATTCTTGGCTACAGGTAAAACTGTGATTGATGTGCAAAAAAGAGAACTGACCATGAAAGTGCATGACCAATAAGTTACCTTTAATGTTTTCAAAGCCATGAAATTCCCGAGCGATGAAAAGGAAGAAGAATGCTTCAGAGTTGGTGTTGTTGATAGTATCGTTCAGGATACTGAGCCAAATCCCACAGATACACTTGAAGCTTGCATCACCAACATGACTGACAGCGAGCTAGATGCTGAAATCCTGGAATGTATCAACTACTTTGACAAACCATTCCGATTCAAATCAACAACACCAGTTGAAAGTCTGGAACTGCCAAAGAAAGATCGAATCAAGCCTTCGATTGAAGAACCACCATAGTTGGAGCTGAAGTTACTTCCGAGCCATCTAAGGTATGCATTTCTTGGAAACTCTTCAGAATTACCTGTTATTATTTCTTCTTCGCTAACATCGGAGCAGGAAGAAAAGTTACTGAGAGTATTACGAGAGCACAAAAGAGCCATTGGCTGGACTATAGCAGACATTCGAGGCATTAGTCCATCATTTTGCATGCACAAGATCCTGATGAACGATGAGTACAAACCCACAGTAGAGCATCAACAGAGACTCAATCCAATCATGAAGGAAGTCGTGAAGAAAGAGATCATCAAATGGTTGGATACTGGCATCATTTACCCCATCTCAGATAGTAGTTGGGTGAGTCATATGCAGTGTGTGCCGAAGAAAGGAGGAATTACTATTGTCACAAATGAAAAGAACGAGTTGATTCCAACAAGAACGGTGACTGGATGGAGATTATGCATGGACTATAAGAAGCTGAACAAAGCCACGAGAAATGACCATTTTCCGCTACCATTCATTGACCAGATGTTAGACAGACTGGCGGGACATGAGTTCTATTACTTTATGGATGGATATTCAGGATACAATCAGATTTCCATCGCCCCAGAAGATCATGGGAAAACCACATTTACATGTCCTTATGGTACTTTTGCTTTTCGCAGAATGCCATTTGGATTATGTAATGCCCCCGCTACATTTCAACGTTGCATGATGGCCATCTTCTCAGACATGTTGGAGCAGAGTATGAAGGTTTTTATGGATGAATTTTCTGTGTTTGGAGATTCTTTTGACCACTGCTTGCAAAATTTGGAACAGGTATTACAAAGATGCGAAGATACCAACCCGGTACTCAACTGGGAGAAATGTCATTTCATGGTACAAGAAGGCATTGTTCTTGGACACCGGATCTCACAAAAAGGAATCGAGGTAGACAAAGCAAAGATTGAAACAATTGAAAAACTACCTCCACCAACATCTGTCAAAAGGATTCATAGCTTTCTCGGACATGCAGGTTTTTACAGGGGATTTATCAAAGACTTTTCCAAGATTGCTAAACCTCTGTGCAATCTTCTGGAGAAGGATGTGCCTTTCAACTTCACTAAAGAATGTCCGGAAGCTTTAGATATCTTAAAACAAAAGCTGATTTCTGCCCCTATCATTGTAGCACCAGACTGGACCCTTCCATTTGAAGTAATGTGTGATGCTAGTGATTTTGCTGTAGGTGCAGTTTTGGGACAACGCAAAGCAAATATTTTCCACACCATTTACTACTCCAGCAGAACTCTGAACGAAGCTTAACTCAACTACACAACCACTGAAAATGAGTTGCTCGTAGTTGTGTACACTTTTGACAAATTCCGCTCCTATCTGCTGGGTCCCAAAGTTGTGGTCTACACAGATCATTCAGCAATCAAATACTTGATCACGAAGAAAGATTCCAAACCCAGATTGATCCGTTGGATACTTCTTCTGCAAGAATTCGACGTAGAGATCAGAGACAGGAAAGTGACAGAAAACCAAGTGGCAGATCATTTGTCGAGGCTCGAGAATGGAGAAACAGCTGGCAAAGAACTAACAATCAAAGAAACTTTTCCAGATGAACAACTGTTTGCCATGAAACAGTTGGATGTCCCTTGGTATGTTGACTATGCCAACTACATAGTTTCGGGAAAATGGCCGTTGGAATGGACAACTCAGCAACGAAAGAAGTTCTTCAAAGAAGTTAAGTACTATGTCTGGGATGAATCGTACCTATTTAAACGTTGTGCTGATCAATTACTGAGGCGTTGTGTTCCACAGGAGGAAGTCAACAGTGTTTTGCAGCACTGTCATTCATCACCATATGGCAGACACTTCAGCGGGAATAAAACTGCAGCCAAAGTCCTACAATCAGGTTTGTTCTGGCCCACTCTTTTTAAAGATGCTTATCTTTTTGCTCTTCAATGTGACAGATGCTAGAGAACGGGGAATATTTCGAAGAGAAATTAAGGACCATTGTAAAATATTCTGGAAGTGGAGATATTCGATGTGTGGGGTATTGATTTCATGGGACACTTTGTTCCATCATTCGGAAACCTGTACATCCTGGTTGCTATAGACTACGTCTCCAAATGGGTTGAATTAATTGCACTGCCATCCAATGATTCAAAAGTGGTGATCAAATTCCTGAAAAATAACATTTTTACTCGGTTCGGAACACCTCGTGCAATCATCAGCGATGGTGCCACACATTTCTGCAACAGATACTTAGATGCACTCCTATCCAAATACTGAGTTATTCACAAGTTTGCCACTGCTTACCATCCACAGTCAAATGGACAGGTTGAGGTTTCAAACAAGGAGATCAAAAGAATCCTAGAGAGAATCGTTGGATCAACAAGGAAAGACTGGTCTACAAAACTAGATGATGAATTATGGGCCTACCGAACAGCTTACAAGATACCCATTGGTATGTCTCCATATCAATTGGTGTTTGGGAAAGCATGCCATCTGCCAGTTGAGCTTGAACACAAGGCGTACTGGGCACTGAAGAAGTTGAATCTTGATTCACAAGCTGCAGGAGAGAAACGAATTCACCAACTCAACGAATTGGAGGAGTTTCATCTACAAGCTTATGAGAATGCCAGATTGTACAAAGAAAAGACCAAGAAATGGCATGACTGAAAAATAGTGCACAGACAGTTGGAACCAAGGCAGCATGTATTGTTGTACAACTTAAGGTTGAAACGTTTCCCTGGAAAGTTGAAATCAAGATGGTCAGGTCCATTTGTGATCACTCAGGTTTTACCATATGAAGCTGTTGAGTTACTGGATCCCAACACCAACAACACATTCAAGGTTAACAGTCAGCGTATCAAGCACTACTGGGGAGAATCATTTGAACGACAAAAACAAAGTGTCACACTTTCAGATCCAGCCTAACGTTCGAGAAGTCACGTCTAGTTGACGACGTTAAACTTAGCGCTAGTAGTGAGGCAACCAATGTAATTTGTTTATATATTATGATTTGGTGTGATTTAATTTTGTGTGTTTAGTTTTTGCAGATTAAGACATTTCAGGATGGAAGAAGCTCTCGCAAATCTTCACAAGAAATTTCCTTCTCTCCCTCAAAAATCTCTGATGAAAGTTTACAAAGCTCGCTTGGAACGGATGAGACTACTATCAATCCATGGTGTTCCTAATGACATTTGTTGGGTAATTGAAGCACGGGTCTGATTGGCAGGTGAGTCTTCTTACTCTTTTTTTCACATCTACCTTGTTTTGGAAGAAGCACCTATGCAAAGAAACGTAGAGCTAAGCAAATGGGTGTTTGTTAAAAATGTGCACGCTGAAATTGCAATACTCGTTGTCGTTCTTTAGGAATGGTGTCTAATAATCGCGAAGACAAAATTAAATTCATTAGGGGTGGCTTGAGTAAGGAGTCTTTAGATGATATATCTTTGACTCTTGAGACGCATCCCATTGGATATGTTCATATAGCCATTCGCAAATTACATACACAATTCCAAAAAGAAAGACAACAGTTAAGTCTCGGGAATCTGACTCAAAAAGGCCATGTTTTCCAATTTATAAGAAAATTGGATGGGAAGCTTTTCCGTGACGCATAGACATCAATCAAGCTGTAAATTATTGTACATATTATATCTCTTTGGCTTTTCCTAATAATTGTAATTTGTTTTGTTGTTTTCTTTTATTTTCTCCGACAGGATCCAGACCTTTTTTTACTATCACGATTTATTTTACTATTAACTAATAATTGTCATTTGGCAGGTACTAGTGCTATTATTTTACTCACCCTTTTTCAGGTGTTACAAATTCAAATCATCATTGCACTTTTGAAGACATCCAGAGTAAAATATGGAAGCCACTTCAAGAAGATGAGTTGAAAACATCTGTGTTGGTGTTAAGCCACAATACGAAGAAGCAGCACATGAATTGGGTCGAGTCTTAGCTGCAAGGAATATGCACTTAGTATATGGCAGAGGCAATATTGGACTAATGGGGATCGTTTCAAAGGCTGTACAGAAAGGAGACAGTCAATTCGTGGGAATCATCCCAAAACCCTTGGCGGAGGCAAATCTTATTGAACCATCAAACAAAGAAGAACTAATTGTGCCAGGTATGTCTGAACGACTGGTAGAAATGATTAATCGTGCTGATGCTTTTTTTGCTTTGCCAGGTGGCTTGGGTACATTGGAGGAAATTATTACAGTGTTATCTTGGGCGAACCTGAACATACACCAAAATCCGCTTGGACTGTACAACGTTGAAGGATTTTATGATTTTCTTTGTGTGTTTCTTGATGATTCCCGGAGAAATGGGTTCATGTCAAAACCTTTAAAAGAACTCATCTTCACTGCCAGAACTTCTCCGAATCTAATTAACCAAATCTTAGCCTATGAACCACAAATTGACTCTATCCTTTCAAAGATAAATTGGTCCAAAGACGATCATGGTAAGACGCGTCGGATTAATCTGGATCTTAACCTTTAACTTTTCGTGTAGAATTTCAGTTAACCAGGTACTATCTTCTAAACTCTTCTTCTACTGTTTAAGACATTGGGGGCAATGTCTTAATTAGGTTTGGGGGAGGAAATTAGTTGATCAGTATCTTGTTTTTAGTTGTGTGTAGTTTTTATTTTTAGTCCAAAATTTTACGTAAAATACAAAAACAAATGAAAAATTTTCAAAAATTACAAAAATATTTTGCGTTTTTGTTTTTATTTTGACTAAAAATGTGAAATTGGTGAGAGATAGCTGTGTAAGGAGTTCCCATTCCAGATACGTATTTCAACCCATTTTTCGAAATAAGTTAATTTTTGTTTATTTCCTTTTGAATTATTTAATTTGTGAATTCTCCATAATACTGACTAAAATGGATCTTCATATGCTCAGTTGGCAGGTATTATCAACATGTATAGTAACATACGGACATGAGCTGTAATTGAAAAGTTTGTAATATTCAGTGCTCTAGTTTAATTGGAAGAAACATCTCAAAAAGTGATGGAGTAAAAAAAAAAAAAACGTTTAAGATCCGAGTTATTAAGTCTGTAAGGGTGTTTTAACACTTAGTGCCCTAAAACCAACTAGTTTGGGAGTCACTGGCCCAAAGCTCGCTACATGGATCAAGGATGTTGCATATATATATATATATATATATATATATATATATATATAATATATATATATATGAACTCTAAGTAATTAAGTCCGTAGGGGTGTCTTAGCACCTGGTGCCCTAAAGCCAACTGGCCCAACACTCGCTACATAGATGGAAGATATTGCATATAAATAAAAAAAAAAAATCAAAGAAAAAATCAGAAAAATCAGAAAAATTATTCCATTGCTACAAAAAGGTGTGAATTCTGATAAAACTTTAGGACAAAAATATTACTCTCTTCTCAACTGCACTTATGACTGTTGTGGGCAAAAATGAGTTGATTAATATTTTATTGGCTGTGTATACGGAGAATGGTAAATATAATCGGAGAATTTACTTATTCGGTAATTTAGAAAGAAAGAAAACAACTAGTAACTTGGAGTAGAAGTTTCACCTGATTAGTCACTAACTTCTTTATTCTCTTTTCGCTTGTCTTTTTGTTTTTGTGTGCATTAGTTTCACTACATTTTTACTTTTATAAAATTTTTGTGGGTATCATTGTTGTAAACCCTCACGAGACTACAACTCATCCACTAGGGACACCTAGGGGTTTAAAGGCTTGTTGCATACGCTAAATGCAACCGTGATCCCTACGAAAGCGGCTTAGTTAAATTTTATTTTAAAGATGTTTATGTTATTTTATTCTATGTTTTGCTCGAAGACTAGCAAAATGTTAGGCTTGGGGGTGTCATGAGTGGTAATTATATCACTATTTTCCACTCATTTAACTTAATATTTTATATAGTTTCTTGAGTTTTGTGAATATTTTGATGTGTTTGTGTTATTTTGTAGATAAATAAATTTTCAGGACATTATGGAGGTGATTTGGGGCCAAAATAGTGAAAAATGACAAAAAGGGCAAAATGGTCATTTCGTGCGTCGCAACGCGCAAACCTTTGGCGTCGCGACGCCTAATGTGCGCCGATCCATGCTAATGTGTGCCGGGTCCACGTGTCAGAATCTGAGAAGTTTGACTTTGCTAATGTGCGTCGTGCCACATGTCACCATCACAGCCGATCTGCTAACGTGTGTCGTGCCACGTGTCATCATCCTACAGTGCCGACAATCGCCATGTGTCGCCACGTGTCACTCCACGTGTCAGCCACGTCATCGTCCATATCACCAATTGACCGAGTCAACGTGCCACGTCAACGCCACATCATCATCGGCCAATCACAGCGTGCCACGTGTCATCATTCTATGGTGCCGACAATTACTATCGCCACGTCAGCATAATCATTGAGTTGCCAGCCGCCGTGCCACGTGTCACCTTATCATCTTATCCGAAATGCAACGTGTCAGATAAGAATCTAAAGCCGATGAACCAGAAGTCGACACGTGTCGCGTCGCGCAAAGCCTTGCATGTCGCGACGCCTGAAGCCTACCGAGGCCTATAAATTGAGCTCGAGGTTTTAGTTTTAGATGTATCTTCCTCTCTGAATTCTCTGATGTAAATATGGAGTTTTCTATCTAGTTTCTTTTAATTTTAGTTTTGTAATTAAATTTTAATTACGTTCAGTAATAGTAATAGTAATTTATTTTCTATATTCTTACAGTTTTTACTATTCAACATGATGAGGTAACTTCCCCTACTAGGGTGAAAGGTAATTCTTTTACTATTGCTATTTAGATTAATCTCCCTTAAATATATTCACTATTTAAATTTTGAGTTAATGAGGATACCGCTATATTGGTCGGTTGGTAATTCATTTTAAACTGGTTTAAACCTGACTATGCAAGGATACCGCCAGATTGGTCGGTTGGTAATTAAATTTTCCACTTATATGGCAGGTTAATTTTGATACCGCCTTTATGGCTGGTCGGACTTAATTTGACTTAATTAGGTTACCGCCTATATGGCTGGTTGGTAATATCATCACAAGTTAATATATTATATTAAGTGAGATATCTAGATTAGTAGTAGTAAAAGTTGATCCTTTTACTTTAGCATTTTTATTTTATTGTAATTTACTTTTCACCTTTTACTTTACCGCAATTACTTTTCAGCATTTTTACTTTATGTCTTTTATTTTACCAGCCCTAGTTATGTGTCGTAACTAATTTAGTTATCTGGGGTTGTGATGAATTCTAATATCAGCGGTTTATAATGGGTTATTTTATAGTTTGGGTAATTTGAAGGTTTACTTATTAAGTCTTAAGCTTAATGCGTCTTGTTAATTGACCACTAATAAGATTGATCTGGTAAATCTAAAATAAACTTGACAAAGGAATTTTAGGTTTCAGCCTTAGACTTAATAGCCCACGATCTTCCTTGAGGATAGATAACCATTTAATAGATTTCAATACAAGATAGACATATACCTGTCGGGCGGGGGTAACCATAATTGGAACTTAAACTTAATGAATCCAGGTAATTTGGTTGACATAGACATATGGTTCAATTGGGTTATACTGGGTATTTGCGTCTGACCATCGACAGAGGCTTTCGCATAATTTAGTGTTCCAGGTTAGTAAACCGATATATTGCACAAACATGAAATAACCACTTCATCTTTTAAAAGATAGTAGAAAGATTCACAACCCTAGATAGTTTCATAATATTGAATTTTCTTAAACCTACTTTCGTGCAATTTTATTTACTTGTTTTTAAATTTAGAATCATCACCATTTCAAATAAATCAATCAACCTGTTATATACTAGTAATCATTTGACCTCATAAAATTAATAGATTATGTATTAAGTCATCGTGGGATCGATACTTTTTATACTACTTGAACGATATGTGCGCTTACGTTATACGCATGTGATTACACACCGGTCAGCATATTACAGCAGCAGGCTGCTTCATATTACAGCAGCAGCAGCCTGTTAGTACTACAATATAGCAGCAACAACCAATATTACAGCAGCAGGTTGCTGCTGCTATATTGCAGCAGCAGCAGCAGCCTGCTGCTGCTGTAATATGCAGTAGCAGCTGTTGCGGCTGTAATATATAAGAGCGAGTTAGGATTGAAATGGAGACTATACAACAACGACTGGATGAAGAGCAAAGAAAGAGAAATGAAGAGATACACCGCCGACTAGAGGAAGAGCAGTGGAAGAGAAATGAAGAGGTGCTTGATCTCAAACATAAGATGACAGATATCGAACAGTATTTTCAGATGATGAGAGACTTGAGTTCACAGCCTTCCTCTTCAGGTCCACCTGATCCTCCGACTGATTGTGAGCAGAGAGATAAGGATAATTAACTTGATCTCAAACATAAAAGTTATGTGTATTTATTTTACACATAACTTTTATGTAATAAAATTTTTATTTTAATATTTGTTGTGTTTATTTTATAATTTAAGTAATTAATATATTTATAATATTAATAATATTGTTTAAAATAAATATAATTTCTTTAAGAATTTAAAAAATAACAATTTTATTACAAAAAATTCCGTTGACTGCTGATTTTGGTCTCAGGGCAATATGGGAATATTACTCCCGAGACAATCCTCCCTCAATAGTGAATTTGTTTGGTTATGGGGGAACCAAAAGAAAATTTAGCAAAAGACAGATAAATACACCAATCAACAAGGAGATTTAACGTGGTTCGGCGGATCAGATCCCACCTACGTCCACGGGCACAAAACGAATGATACTTTTATTACTGAGATATGCTTCTCTGATATCTCTTGTGTTTACAAGTCTGATCGTAGTGATCCTGATATTGATTATGATCTTAACCTCCCATTTACCTATGCTCTACCCTCCTATTTATAATAGTGTAGAAATCCGATTCCTTCTCCTACAAGAATTTCCTAGTTGAAACAATTTACTTTTCCCATAAGGATTCCTAGTCAAAAACTACCTTTACTTCTTTCGTCCTATTAGGACACTGACTCATCAGTTCTCCCCATGAAAGTAGGATAACTTGTCATCTTATCCGCAAGAATAGGGTGTCTTATCTTCTGGAGCACGCCTCGCCATATGGTCGGTCTTCATGAGGTCGGTCATGATAGTCCTTTGAAATGAGAATGATTTTGCCGATTTGATAATTGCCCGGTCATCTGAACTCAAGTGCTCGGTTACCGATCATAAAGTGTTCGGTCTCTACCTGTTGGCTTTATAACACTCATGTGCTCGGGTCGGTATTAATAATTTCGACCGAGAAGGGAATTACCCTTTTTACCCATGTCGTACTCCTTAAATAACATAGGTCCAAAAAACACCATCAACATCTATCCCCTAGTTCTCGGTAACAACGAGTTTGCGAGTTGATGCCGGGAACTATAAAAAAAATGGTGTGCCGATGAATCTGTCGGTGGTCACCCTAGGAACCGCATAGAAAAATGCCTTGGCTGCAAATCTGGTCCTTCCTGCCACCTTCATGTGCTCAGTCAACGAGGATCCCGATATCTACCCGTGGAGAAAATGCTTTGCTCTTATGCTGATGACGATCGACTCGGTGGGATGTAACCCGACCCCGAGCTGAGAAGAACATTTGGCTCTGGGGGAATGTCACCTCCCCAGACCAACAAAGGGCCGACCATGGGGGAGATGCTCCGATCCCATGCCGATGATAAGTCTCTCGGTGGGACGTATCCCGACCCTGAGCTGAAGAAAGACTTGGCTCTGGGGGAATATTACATCCCCAGTCCAAAGAAGCCGACTCGGTGGGACGTAACCCGACCCCGAGCTAAAAGAAAGACTTGGCTCTGGGGAAATATTACATCCCCAGTCCAAAGAAGCCGACTCGGTGGGATGTAACCTGACCCCGAGCTGAAGAAAGACTTGGCACTGGGGGAATGTTACATCCCCAGTCCAAAGAAGCCGACTCGGTGGGATGTAACCCGACCCTGACTTGAAAGAAAGACTTGGCTCTGGGGGAATATTACATCCCCAGTCCAAAGAAGCCGACTCGGTGGGACGTAACCTGACCCCAAGCTGAATAAACCATAAGCCTCGACGGAACGAAATCCAGCCCTGAACCGAATAACCAAGCGGCCTCGGCGGAACGAAATCCAGCCCCGAGCCGAATAAACAAGTGGCCTCGGCGGAACGAAATCCAGCCCCGAGCCGGAAAGAAACATCGGTCTCGGCGGTACAAGAGCAGACCTGAGCCGAATAATCCTTGGGACTTGCTCAGAAGGGAACTGAATCAACCTTTGAAGCCCTACCAAATCTGGCACGGGCGTCCCCTTGCCAGACCAGCGAAAAACAAAAACAAAAACAAAACTTTGGAAAATAAAATCAAAAGGTGGGGGTGACTTAGCACTTGTCCCAAAGCAAAACTTTTCACAAGTGTAAACAACAGCACAGATTCCTTAAAATAGCGTCATGTCCGAGGTTTCCAAAACACAATCCTGAATCTTTCAATTCAGAGTCCCGGCGAACCAGGATTTGGATCAGAGAGCGTTTAAAATGGTAAGGGTACATCCTCTATACGCCGGGTCACTATGGAGCCTGTGTATTGTACGAGGGCTCCTCCATACAACGCTGGAGCAAACACACGCCACGGCGGCGCAATGCCTCCCCGTGCTGCGCCTCTCTTGGATCCAAATGACGAATGGATCAAAGAGTGTCCGGGATACTAAGGGAACATTCCTCCTTAGGTCCGGTGTCACTGGAGTAAGCAATCGTCACGGGGGCATAGTCTCTCCCCGTGCTATGCTTTCTCACGGATCCATTGCATCGAGTATGTGAGGATCAAAGAGTGTTCGAAACATTAAGGGCACATTCCTCCTTATGTTTGGTGACACTGGAGCAAGCAATCGCCACGGGGGTATCATCCCTCCCCGTGCTATGCTTCTCATGGATCCTATGCATCGAGTATGTCCCCGAATATTCGGAGGACCCCGAGCTAAAAGAGACATTTGGTTCTGGGGGAATGTCCCGTCCCCAGACCATTGAGCATGACTCGGTGGGACGTAACCCGACCCCGAGCCGAATAATCAAGTGGCCTTGGCGGAACGAAATCCAGCCCCGAGCCGATCAACGAAGTGGCCTCGGCGCCAACTGTCCTTTGCAGCGGGCATCGAGTATGTGAGGATCAGAGAGTGTTCGAAACATTAAGGGCATATTCCTCCTTATGTTCGGTAACACTGGAGCAAACAGACGCCACAGAGGTATCATCCCTCCCCGTGTTATGCTTCTCATGGATCCATTAGTCAGAGAAATAGACGAGAATACAATCTTCGTAGTGGCAATTCCATAATAGCGTTGATATTGAACCGCTTGACGGAATCCCCAAACAAAGCGCCCACAATTGTCTTTGATATGTGAGAAAGGTCATCTTGTAAAACCCTTCTGAGAACCTGAACATAAAAGACCTGTTGTGTAGTAGAAACCAGGGTCTCCAAATATATTATCACCTCATTCACATATTTATTATCATTCTGTGAAGACTCATCAGCCATCCAGTTCACATTCTCTATTGATGACATGAAACCATTAACCCTAGTTTTGAGCATCCAGATAATGTTTCCTCTGCTGCATCATGGGATTTGTTAAGAGGAAATTGCCTCCTACTTCTCTCAGCCATTCTAATCCTTGAAAATAAATATTCAAATATTCGAGGGGTTATGCCACAACCTTCATTCAGCTTGCTTTCCATTTCATTTATCTCACCCATCATGGTATATGTTTTGCCACTACCTGTCTCACCATATGCAAACATACGACTATTATACCCAGACAAGCAATTCTCCACCATGGACAGTCCAGCAACCCTGGACAACTTTTCCTGTGATATCATCTCGCAAGCTATATTATTAAAAGTAAATCTAGTTCCAGGATGACCAAGCCACACCAATGTTTGTGCACTATCCTATTTTAAGCACTGCCTGCACCCTTGCGAAACCTTCTCCATATTAATCAGCGGCCGGATTTTTATCAGCACCTGAACATTGTGATCTTTCCAAAACAAAGGATTATCAACGAGCTCGAAATGTTCCACATCAACAGAACCTTCATGATTCTCAACCGAAATTCCTCTCGAAACCCTAGAAAATAAAGCTGAAGAGCTCATGCCACGCCCACCAAGCGAAACTCTCGAGCTGCCACTCCGCGCTGGAGTGTTCTGCGCCGAGCTCGGCTCCGAGTAAATCTTGTCGTGGCTACGAACTGAAACCCTAGGTGTACCGCCATGAGTAACGACTAAATTTCCAGAAGCTTCTATTAATTTCCTATTTTGGTAACAATCGATTCGTTTTATTGACCTGATCAGAATCTTGAGTCTCTTTACGGTACTGAGACGGATCTAGAATCGTATTCAACGGCGTTCTCGGCGGCGGAAAATGAAGCGGATTTAACGAAGCTCCAAATTCATTCTCGTTTGGTTCGTGTTGCGAGGTTTTTGAATTTGATCGATCCCTGGGAGATTCTTTAGACATGTTATTTAATAATATTTTTACAGAATCGAAACTTTTAATTTTCTCTGATACTGTCCATTCTGTAGTTGAATTCCCTATCGACCGGTGATTTCCACCTTCTGCCATCGTCTTACTACGCGAGTTGTTTTTTGTTGAGGTCCCCACAGACGGCGCCAACTGTTGACGGCTGATTTTGGTCTCAGGGCAATATGGGAATATTACTCCCGAGACAATCCTCCCTCAATAGTGAATTTGTTTGGTTATGGGGGAACCAAAAGCAAATTTAGCAAAAGAGAGATAAATACACCAATCAACAAGGAGATTTAACGTGGTTCGGCGGATCAGATCCCACCTACGTCCACGGGCACAAAACGAATGATACTTTTATTACTGAGATATTGATTCTGATATTAACCTCCCCTTTACCTATGCTCTACCCTCCTATTTATAATAATGTAGAAATCAAATTCATTCTCTTACAAGAATTTCCTAGTTGAAACAATTTACTTTTCCCATAAGGATTCATAGTCAAAAACTACATTTACTTCTTTCGTCCTATTAGGACACTGACTCATCAGTTCTCCCCATGAAAGTAGGATAACTTGTCATCTTATCCACAAGAATAGGGTGTCTTATCTTCTGGAGCACGCCTCGCCATATGGTCGGTCTTCATGAGGTCGGTCATGATAGTCCTTTGAAATGAGAATGATTCTGCCGATCTGATAATTGCCCGGTCATCCGAACTCAAGTGCTCAGTTACCAATCATAAAGTGTTCGGTCTCTACCTGTTGGCTTTATAACACTCATGTGCTCGGGTCGGCATTAATGATTTCGACCGAGAAGGGAATTACCATTTTTACCCCTGCCGTACTCCTTAAATAACATAGGTCCAAAAAACACCATCAACAAATTCATTTGTTACTGATTCACTAAATAGAAACAGAATTAGCGACGAAATTCTTCGTCGCTATTTTTCGTCTCTAATTTCGTTTCTATATTGAGACGAAAAATTCCGTCTCTAAATTCCGTCTCTATATAGAGACAGAAATATAGCGACGGAATGTTCCGTCGCTATATAGAAACGGAATTTTACGTCGCTATATAGCAACATAAGTTTCTGTCGCTATATAGAGACAGAAAATTTGTCTCTACATAGAGACAGAATGGAGATGGAAATAATAATCTGTCGCTATATTAGTGACATAATTATCCGTTTCTAATTAGAGACGGAATAGATTCCGTCGCAAAATTTAGGGACGGATTAGTATTTCCGTCGCTATCATTTTTGAGACCAACATAACAGAGATGCAATTTTTCCGTCTCTATTCCGTCGCTAACGTCAATTAGCGACGGATTAGAGACGGATATTTCCGTCTCTATTCCCAATTTTCTTATAGTGACACTCATCCAAGCTCAAGCCCTGCTTTTTCCAATTTAATATAAGTGTCTAGAGAACACTTATAAACCTTTCATTTTTCATATCATTTTCCAATATGAGACTACTCCATCTATTTGATGTACAAACTTCTTACAAAATTGACACTATGTGATACCATAGTACAGATCTCTTGGTGAATTTATGATTACTTTTAATCATATATTGCCTGAATAGTTCTTTTATAACATAATTCGAATATTTAAGTTACGTTTGGTATAATATTTCAAATAAAATTTTTAAATAAATATTTTTGAATTAGAGTTTTTAATTAAAAATAATAATAATTATTTGATTGGTAATAAAATTTTTATTAAAAATTATAAAATTAATTGTTGATGTCGAAAAATCAACCCCAACGAACATAATTTGTATATTACGGAAAATCTTCTACATCAACCTCGTGCGATAAGTTGTATTCCTTTTGGTGCAAGGATTTAACTTGCAAAACAATAGTAATGGGAGGAGCCTGTAGGTTACCGATGTTGACCCTCTAATGCCTAAGTTAAATAATGCTTAGAAAAGAATAAGCTCTAATCTCAATTAGGCAGCAGTCAGGGGCGAAGGCAGGAGATATCCTGATGAGAGATTTCAAAATTTTTAAGTGTTCAATTTTTGAATTCATGAGGTATTTTTATTATTTACTTAATACTAATTGTTGATGGTGTTTTTAGGCACTATGATATTTAAAACAACACGACAAGGGTAGAAGGGTAATTCCCTTCTTGGATGAGATCATTACTACCGACCCGACAAAAGCCAGCGGTAAGGGCTCGAGCATTTCACAATAAAAGTCCGACCACCTTATAAGTTACTAGACCGACCACAACAGGAAGAGACCGAGAACTTATGATCGGTAACCGGGCACTTATCATGTTGACAGAAGCACTCTCAGTACAAAAGACTATTGTGACCGACCTCATGAATACCGACCAGATAGCGAAGCGTGCTCCAGAAGATAACACCTCATTCTTGTAGATAAGATGACAAGTTATCCTATTTTCATGGGGAAAACTGATAAGTTAATATCCTAATAGGATAAATGAAGTAAATATAGTTTTAACTAAGGAATCCTGATAGGAAAAGATGACCATCTCCAATTGGGAATTCTTGTACAAATAGGAATCTGATTTCTTCACCATTATAAATAGGAGGGTAGAGTGAGTGTAGAAGGATCATCAGAATCATCAAGCTCTGACTTGTAAACACAAAAAAGATCTGGACAACGTATTTCAGTAATAAAAGTATCATCTTGTTTGTGCCCGTGGACGTAGGTCGGATCCAAATCCACCGAACCACGTTAAATCTCTTTGTTGATTGGTGCATTATCTATCTTCTGTTAAGTTTGCTTTTGGTCCCCCATAACCAAACAAATTCACTATTGAAGGAGGATTGTCTCGGAGGTAAAATTCCCAAATTACCCTGAGACTAAAATCAGCCGTCAACAGTTGGCGCCGTCTGTGGGGAACTTTCAAAAAGCAACTCACGTAGTAAGACAATGGCAGAGGGTGGAAATCATCAATCTTCAGAGAGTCCGGCAACAGACTGGATGAAAAAGATGGAAGAAAACATGAAATCCATGATAGATCGGCTGGAGAGAATTGAAGGAACGAACAACGAGAGACTCGAAGGCGGAACCAGTCGAAGAAGAGGTGAGAAAGTAGAAGGGAAAATGGTGGTAGATACCAGCGAGGATGATGGGCCCAGGAGGAGGGGCCCCTACGGATAAAATCCGTGGTTGTAGAAAAATATTCACAAACAGAGGACACATGGGAAGATGAGGAAAGAGGACGAAGAGGACAATCACCTGATCCCTCCTATGATAGCCTCCACGACTCCCGAAGAGAAGGCAGGGAATATAGCGAGGATGTGCGAGAAATTTCAAACCATAAGGAACGCCGCACCCGGGGCATAGGACGCACAGAGAGGCACAGAAGACGACATGGCGACACGACCAGTGAGATAAAGTCTTGGTTAAAAAAGGAGATGACCAAGTGGGGGGTAGGCCTCAAGGCTGACGCAAGTGATGCCCGGGACGGTGAGGAGGAATCTCCCATCGCGGAAAAAATAAGGTCGGCAAAATTCCCAAAGCGATTCAACATGCCGACCATGGCACCTTACAAAGGCCACTCTGACCCGAAATCGCACATCGAAAGCTTTGTCTTGTTAATGGAAGTCTAGGGAGTTGTAGGAGATGCCATCTGCAAAGTGTTCCCTCTAAATTTAGGTGGACCCGCCATCCTATGGTACAGAAGCCTGGCCCCGGGAAGCATTAGAAGCTTCACACAGCTTAAGAAGTCGTTCGTACGGCACTTCAATGGGGCCTGCGTCCCTAAAAAGACAATTGGAGAGTTAAGACTCATGAAGCAGGGAGACGACGAGCCCCTAAAAATATTTATTGAGAGGTATCATAACATGGTGCTCGAGGTCGAGGGGTATGAGTCTCCCGAGGCCTTGGAAAGCCTGAAGGGAGCCCTAAAGGTCGGAGGTTATGAACTCATCTAAGAATCCAGGACACCCCAGATTATGTCGCCGCTCTAGAAGTAGCCCGGAAGTTCGTCTTGGTAGAAAGCGAAGAAAGGATCTCCCGGAAGGGGACGGCCATTCGAGAAAGAACAGCAAGAACAGAGGCCCCCCGACGACCGGACCGGGAATTCAAAAGATTCAATCCAAAACCCAAAGAATTCAAGCCGATACCTCGAAGAGATCAGGAAAGAGGGGTCGCGACTCAGGTGAATCCTATAGTCCGACAAGAAACATATGTTCCCCTGAGCAAGCCACCGGGGCAAATCATTTTGGAGATACAGGAAAAAGGCCTCTTGATAGAACTCAACCTCAGGAGGTTCCCCCTAGATAAAAGGAACCAGAAGTCTTACTGCCTACATCATAACCTGAGAGGGCATACAACGGACGAATGTAAAGATCTGCGGGAACAAATGGAGGACCTAGCCAGAAATGGGTTTCTAAATAGTTACATCGACCACGAAACCATGGCAGCCAGGCAGAGGGCACGAAACCGACAGGTGAACATCATTACAGGGGGAAGTACGTTGGCCGGGGCTCTAACCGGTCAAGAAAGAACTACAGTCGAGCTCGAGGGGCAGAGGTACTAGGAACAGAAAGACCCCCGACACTACAAGGAGGTCGATCGGTACCCATAATGTTCACCGACGAGGATGCACGAGGGGTGAGTTTCCCCATGATGACGCACTGATAATCAAAGCTAAAATCAGCGGCACAGAAGTGGATAGAATCATGGTAGACCCCGGAAGCGCAGTGGACATAATATCTAAGGAAGCGTTAGAAAGCCTGGGAGTAGAATATGTAACCTTAACTAGCGACGGCACCCCCCTGTATGGTTTTGGAGGCTCAACGGTCATCCCGCTGGGAAGAATACAACTGGCAACAACCATCGGAACTCACCCCCAAACCCGGAAAGTTGTGGTAAACTTCACCGTGGTGGACTGCCTAAGCAGTTACAAGTCATTATCGGCCGGCCCTTTATGATGAAAACGAAGGCTGCAATGTCCTGTTACTACCTGAAACTAAAATTTCCTACCCGGGAAGGGATCGAAAACATATGCGGAAGCCAGAAGATAACCCGCAGTTGTTTCGCCACTCTCTCACGAGAAACCCTCTGCATCGAAGGAAGCACCAGGAAGAGGCAAAGAGGGGAAAATGAGGAAAATCCAAGGCAGGACCCGGGCCCTCGCCCGGATAAAATTGCCCGGCTAGAGGCAGCTGAAGAATTAGAAGAAATCAACCTCTTCGGACCAAGCAAAAGCATAAAGATAGGGGGGAACTTGGATGAGATCCTAAAAAAGGGCCTGCTGGAATGCCTACGAGAGTACCTCGACATCTTCGCATGGGGACACAATGACATGCCCGGAATTGATCCAAAGTTTATCAATCACCGCTTGGCAGTAAACCCGGCACATTAACCGGTTAAACAGAAAAGAAGAATCTTAACCAAGAACGGTGCAGAGCAGTGGCGTCCGAGGTGGAAAAACTGTTAAAAGCAGGCTTCATCCGAGAAGTCAAGTACCCAGAATGGGTTTCAAACGTGGTATTGGTAAAGAAAGCGAATGGGACGTGGAGGATGTGCGTAGACTTCCCCGACCTCAACAAGGCATGCCCGAAGGACAGCTTCCCATTGCCAAACGTAGATCAGCTAGTAGATACTACAGCCTGTAAGGGACTACTGAGCTTTATGGACGCTTTCTCTGGATACAACCAGGTCAAGATGCACCCTGCTGACGAAGAGAAAACAACTTTTTTCACCGATCAGGGGCTTTACTGCTATAAAGTAATGCCCTTCGGATTAAAAAACGCAGGAGCCACCTTTCAGAGGCTGGTCAACAAGATTTTTAAACCACTCATCGGCACATCAATGCTGGTATATGTTGACGACATTGATGAAATGGTCGGTGGAGTTAAGCGAATACGACATCTCCTACCTACCGATGACAGCAATAAAAGGGCAAGCCTTGGCGGATTTCATTGCAGAATTCACCGAACCCCAGACCTTGACTGTAGAAGAAGACAAATGGGAAATGTCAGTGGACGGGTCTGTCAGCGCGCAGGGCAGTGGAGGCGGGATCGTGTTAAAAAATAACAAGGGGGAAGAAGTGTTGTTCGCCTTAAGGTTCGCCTTCGAAACCACAAACAATGAAGCAGAATATGAGGCCATCCTGGCCGGATTGAGGCTATGCACGGTAATAGGAGTCCACGACGTAATGGTAAGAAGTGACTCACAGCTTGTTATTCAACAACTGAAGGGCGAGTTCCAGGCCAGAGAACCTAGCATGAGAGCCTACTTGACTGAGGTAAAGAGGTTAGTAGAAAAAATAAGGAACGTCCGCTTTGAAAAAATCAGACGAGAAGACAATGGCGAAGCAGATTCTCTTGCACGCTCGCATCTTCAATAAAGACAGAGAACCCCAGAACAGTCCCCGAACCCCGTCCCCTCTCCTAGAAGTGGAGGTGGGGAGCTCGAAGTAGAGGATAAAGAAGATGAAACTTCATGAAATCATATTTGGAACATGGGAGACACCCGAAGACAGAAAGGAAGCCAGGAAACTAAAATTCAAAAGCACCAAGTTTTCCTTAATCGAAGGGGTACTCTACCGAAGAGGCCACACCGTACCCCTCCTGAGATGCTTGGCAAAAGAAGAAGCAGATTATGTGCTCAGGGAAATCCACGCAGGCATTTGTGGGAGTCACGCCAGAGGAAGATCAATCGCCTTTAAAGTCTTAAGACAAGGATTTTACTGGCCGACCATGCATCAAGACGGTGTGAGGGTAGCTCAAAATGCGAAGGATGTCAGAAGAATGCCAACCTCCACCACCAGCCAGCAGAGCAATTAACCACCCTATCCAGCCCCTGCCATTCGCGCAGTGGGGGCTAGACATCATAGGGCCAATGCCAAAAGGGCGAGGGCAGGCAAAATACGCAATCATAGCCATAGACTATTTCACAAAATGGGTAGAAGCCGAGCCGCTATCTACCATCACGGAAAAGAAGGCCACAGAGTTTTTAAAGAGGAATATTATCAGCAGGTTCGGGATTCCCCGAGCAATCATCACTGACAACGGAAAACAGTTCGACAGCAAGGGATTCAGAAAGATCTGTGAAGACCTCCAGATCGCTCTAAAATTCACCTCGCCAGCCCATCCCAAGTCAAACGGACAGGTTGAGGCAACAAACAAGACCATCAAAACAAATCTCAAAGCTCGGCTCGGATCATGCAAAGGCCTATGGGTCGAGGAATTACCAGAAGTATTATGGGCACATCGGACGACCTACAAAGATTCCACAGGGGAAACACCATTTTCCCTATCATACGGATGTGAGGCCGTCATTCCAGCAGAAATCGGGGTAGCAACTCACAGGATCTGCCACTCTGGGAATAAGCAGAACGAAGAACTTATCAAAAACCACCTCGACCTAATCGGGGAAAGGAGAGAAAGATCAGCCATGAAGGCAGCAGTCTACCAACAAAGAATGGCCCGCTTCTACAACAGAAGAGTTTGGATCCGCTCCTTCCTCCCGGGAGAATTAGTGTTAAGAAGGGTCACCTTAAACACCCGCCGACCAGAGGAGGGCTCACTAGGTGCCAAGTGGGAAGGGCCATACAAAATCACAGAGATGGTAAGGCCAGGGGCTTACTTCCTGGAACAACTGGACGGCACAAGATTAAAGAAGCCCTGGAACGCCGAGATGCTGAGAAGATACTTTCAGTAAATTCTCCTTTCCTCCTCTTCTATTAACAGCAACCCAATAAAGGACAGAAGTTCAAATAACAAAGCCTCTCTCAAAATGACCCGCAGAGAGTTGTAAGAAGGGCAGTATGTCCCCGAATATAAATAAAACTTTCCTTTTTTACTTGCTCTCCTAAAAATAAAACCATGTTCAAAACCCTGGGGACATACTCAAAACAGATGGTCCAGAGTCAAAAGCACGAAAACCTACAACCACCCGACCACGGCTACACAAGACACACCAGAATCAATCAATTCCATACGAGCATTAAAAACAGCAATGACGAATGTAAACCAGAGTAAGAATCCACAAGAGGCATAGCACGGGAAAGATGATACCCCCGTGGCAGTTGCTTGCTCCAGTGTTACCAAACATGAGGAGGAATATGCCATCAATGTGTCGAACGCCTCGGGGTCGGGTTACACCGAGTCATACACATTGGTCTGGGGACGGGACATTCCCCCAGAGCCAAGTACCTTTTTCAGCTCGGGGTCGGGTTACGTCCCACCGAGTCATGCACATTGGTCTGGGGACGGGACATTCCCCCAGAGCCAAGTACCTCTTTCAGCTCGGGGTCGGGCTATGTCCCACCGAATCATACTCATTGGTCTGGGGACGGGACATTCCCCCAGAGCCAAAATGTCTCTTTTAGCTCGGGGTCCTCGGAATATCCAGGGACATACTCGAGGCATAGGATCTGTGAGAAGCATAGCACGGGGAGGGATGATACCCCCGTGGCGATCGCTTGCTCCAGTGTTACCGAACATAAAGAGGAATATGCCCTTAATGTGTCGAACACTCTCTGATCCTCACTTACCCGATGTAATGGATCCGTGAGAAAGCATAGCACGGGGATTGATGATGCCCCCGTGACGATTGCTAGCTCCAGTGATATCGGACCCAAGAAGGAATATACCATTAGTATCCCGGACACTCTTTGATCCATTCATCATTTGGATCCAAGAGAGGCGCAGCACGGGGATGCGTTGTGCCCATGTGGCGTGTGCCTACTCCAGCGCGGTAAGGAGGAGCCCTCGCACAAATATACAGGCTCCACAGTGACCCGACGTATAGAGGATGTGCTCTTACCATTTTAAACGCTCAACTGATCCAAATCCTGGTTCGCCGGGACACTGAATTGAAAGATTCAGAATTATGTTTTGGAGACCTCGGACAGGACGCTATCTTGAGGCATCCACGCTGTTGTTTTTTGTTTACAAAAACATTTTTGGGATAAGTGCTAAATCACCCCCACCTTTTAATTTTATTTTCCAGAGTTTTGATTTTGTTTTCCACTGGTCTGGCAAAGGGACGCCCGCGTCAGGTTCAATAGGGCTTCAAAAGGTCGATTCACTTCCCTTCTGAGCAAGTCCCAAGGATTAACCAGTGCTCGGGGCTGGATTCGTTCCGCCAAGACCACTGGGTTAATCGACTCGGGGCTGGACTCGTTCCGCCGAGGCCATTGGGTTAACCGGCTCGGGGCTGGATCAGTTCCCCCGAAGCCGTTTGGTTAACTCAGCTCGGGGTCGGGTTACGTCCCACCGAGTCAGGTTTCTTTAGACTGGGGAGGTAACATTCCCCCAGAGCCAAGTGTTTTCCTCAGCTCGAGGTCGGGTTACGTCCCTACAGCTCATGTTGTCCCCTACAAAGGGGTCTCAAGTGTTCAGACAACAGAAAACATAAAGGAAAAAAAGAGAAAGAGATAAGAAGAGCACGTAAGGATATATATACATCAAGAAACAACACACAAAGTTATTACAAAAAAAAAGGAAAAGAAAAGACTAAGTGTACACAGGGCCCCATCCGGGTTACTCCTTCTCAATCAGCCCACACAGGGGCATGAATCTCTTCCTCGTCTAACTCAAACGACGGAAGGATCAGCTCAACCTCAGGAGGAGGAACAGCAGCCTCGACCTCGGCAACACGAGAAACCTCTGCTTCAAGGATTGGAGGAGGGATCTCAAGATAGTCCTCACCAGGAGCAGGAACATCAGGTCGGCCTTCTTGAGGAGCCAGAAGAACCGGGGCAACCGAAATCGGGTCGAGATCCATCACCTCCTCGGAAGTAGAGGGCAACCACTTCTGAAACTCCTCCTCAGATATTTCCCCTTTGCAGAAGTGAATTGTCGCATGGATAGGCCCCATATCTAGGTCGGGCAGTACCATCGGGATGATTTCAGCACAGTCCCCGACCCCTTCAAGACGGATTGCGTCCCTTTCGGCCTCCAGCTCAGCTTCTTTCCTCTTCAACTCGTCCCGAGCCCGTACCAGCTCTTCATCCTTGGCCCTCAGCTTGGACTCAACGCTGCACACCTCCACCTGCAGGATCCTGTTGTCGGCCCGGGCAGCCTCCAAGTCCTTCTTGGCAGCATCAGGATTTTTTCTCTCCAAAGAAGCGGCGGCCCTGAGAGCTTTATTCGTGGTATGGGCCTCAACAGCAGCCAGCTCCAGATTCGTTATATTCTCTTCTTTCCGGGCCAATTCGGCCTCCATTTCACTGAGCCGGTTCTGGAGCCTCTGTGTCTGGCCGCCTTCAGACAAAAGGCTTATGAACAGGTCCTTATTTTTTGCCGCCAAATAATTTGCCTGCCGAAAAGAAAAATAATTCAGTTTGCAACTAAGTCTGAAAGACACCTCGGATGAAGAAAAGAAGAAAAAGAAATAACCTGAGCCAACTGAGAACACAACTTTGCGACCACCTCCTCAGGTGAAAGGTCCTCAAACCTCAGAATCTTCTCAGGAGGTACAGCCCCGGCCAGAAGGCCGGTACCAAATGGGAAGTAGCCTCCCTGATATTCTTCCCAAGGTCATCAACCCCGAGAACCACAGCACCCTTCAGTTTCTTAGAAGGACCCTCCTGCCGAACTGAAGTTTCTCTGCTCGGTGTCTCCTCCTCCTCCAATTCCCGGCTTAACTGAGGATCCACAACTCCAAACCGACGCTTCCTTCTCCTGGAAGATCTCGGGGGCTATCAGGATGGGTAACACCCATTGGAAGCACCCCGGAAGGAGAAGACCGACCTCGAGAGCCCGGACGACCCATCTCTTCAACCACCTTCCCGGCCTCAGAAGTTTAGGCCGTTTCCGAAACACCAGCTCCGCCAGGGCTAGTTCTTCGAAACGCCGGACAACCGATCAAGGTACTTTGGTCTCTTCGACATACCTGCAAAGAGCAAAGGCAAAAGAAAGGTTCAGGACCTGAGTATATACAAAAAAAAGAAAGAAGACATAAAACATGATAAATAAACGAGGGAACTGGCTAAGAAGATCAACAGACATCTACCTATCCGACCCGGAACCTTGGGAGGAGCGGCCCGTATAAGTCCTGATTCAAAAAATGCCGCATCATTTACCAACTCCCTCCAATGGGCGGCGTACCGCCGAGCCCAGAATACCCGCTGCCGGACCTGATGGGAGACCTTGGGAGCATCTCTCCAACAGGCTAGGAGGAATAGAAGAAGAAGGGGTAAGAATCCAAACAAAAAAACTAAGGGAAAAAAAACTAAAAGTTAGTATCCTAATCTCCCGCCCTAAAGATGTCCGGGACCAAGATCTCCCCTTCATCCGACCTTAGGATCCGTCCCCAATCTCCAGTGGCCCAGAACCAAAGATCCTTAAAATTCTTATTGGAGTCAGAGAGTTTTTGGACGACGTTTGACGAGCTGTCGTAAGCTGAAAGATAGTACCAACCGTGGTGAGTCTTCGGGTTGGCCTTCAACCGATACAACCTCCTCACTTCTTCAAAAGAAGGTTCACCACACCCCGCCCGATGCCAAGCTACATACAGCCCGGCCAAAATCCTCCAACTGTTTAGACTTAATTGACAGGGAGCGATCTCCATCTCGGCCAGCATCCAGGCAAAGTATGGTTGAATTGGCAACCGGAGCCCGCACTCAAAAAAAGCTGGAAGAATGGCCACCGAACCTTCATCAGGTTGACTAGAACGATCTATTGGTCCGGGGACTTCAAGAGCGATATCTATCGGAATATCATATCGCTGTCGAAGCAGTGCGAGGTCATCCTCAGTTATCTTAGAAGGACGGTTCATATCCAGAGTCGAGGAGCCAAGATCACCGGGCTCTGGATCCTTCCGAGGAACCCTTTGATGGTAAGAATCTTGTTCGATCTCAGAAGGAGTAGGGGTAGTATCAAGGTCTTCTACGCTAGGTGCTCCCGAGCCCGAGGAGAGCTCTTTAGCAAGGGGAGTTGGGGGTTTAGCAGGATTTTCGGGGGAAGAACTGTTGTCAGACATCCCTGACATCTGGAAGACAAAAAGGAAGGGGAGGTCAATCTATATCTAAAAAAAAAAAAACTACTCAGGGTTGCCGTCTTAGCTAAGTAGGTGGGTTCTAAAGTGCCCTAAAACAAAAACCAACAAGCCATAAGTCATTCCCTAGCAACATTCAAAGATAACAACAGATTCATAACACACAAGAAGAAAGAGGTCGTTCAGAAGACTTACTTGTTCCTCTCAGAAAGCCTGAAGATTGCACAACACGGTTTGCCCGTCCCTTGTGTTTACAGGTCACAGCGGAGAAAAAGAAGGAAAACTCACGGATGGAGCAGGGGAAATGTTCACAGGAATGAGAGAAAAGTTGCCAAAAAAGATTGCACAGTGAAAGCCTCGTCTTCTTATAGTCATAATCGTGACGCTCGGGACTGTTAGATCGAAAAAGAAACCCGGATGAACGCCAAGTGTCAACTGCAAAAGAGGTCTGCCAAAATAAAACAGACGGTCGAGATCAGCGCACTGAGATCAGCGCCTGTTACCATCACACGGTCGATTCGCTTACTTTTTTGGCGGAACCCGACAGATGTTTGACAAGTGTCACACTTAGGAAAAACCATAAAGGTGATTTGATGGGCATTAAACAGACGTGACTGTTGTGCGTCTCAAGAAGAGGTACTTGAAAAGAGGCGACAGTTCGACTTCGGATCGACCACCAACGAAGTAATCGGCACACCATCTTTATATAGTTCCCGGCACCAACTTGTATACTCGTTGGAACCGAGAACTAGGGGACAGATGTTGATGGTGTTTTTAGGCACTATGATATTTAAAACAACACGACAAGGGTAGAAGGGTAATTCCCTTCTTGGATGAGATCATTACTACCGACCCGACAAAAGCCAGCGGTAAGGGCTCGAGCATTTCACAATAAAAGTCCGACCACCTTATAAGTTACTAGACCGACCACAACAGGAAGAGACCGAGAACTTATGATCGGTAACCGGGCACTTATCATGTCGACAGAAGCACTCTCAGTACAAAAGACTATTGTGACCGACCTCATGAATACCGACCAGATAGCGAAGCGTGCTCCAGAGATAACACCTCATTCTTGTAGATAAGATGACAAGTTATCCTATTTTCATGGGGAAAACTGATAAGTTAATATCCTAATAGGATAAATGAAGTAAATATTTTTAACTAAGGAATCCTGATAGGAAAAGATGACCATCTCCAATTGGGAATTCTTGTACAAATAGGAATCTGATTTCTTCACCTATTATAAATAGGAGGGTAGAGTGAGTGTACAAGGATCATCAGAATCATCAAGCTCTGACTTGTAAACACAAAAAAGATCTGGGCAACGTATTTCAGTAATAAAAGTATCATCTTGTTTGTGCCCGTGGACGTAGGTCGGATCCAAATCCACCGAACCACGTTAAATCTCTTTGTTGATTGGCGCATTATCTATCTTCTGTTAAGTTTGCTTTTGGTCCCCCATAACCAAACAAATTCACTATTGAAGGAGGATTGTCTCGGAGATAAAATTCTCATATTACCCTGAAACTAAAATCAGCCGTCAACACTAATAATTGAAAAAGAATTTAAGGGGTGCCCCTCGACGTACAAGAGGTTTCCCCCTGATCTTAGTAACCATGAAAAACATACATTGATTGGTTGTTTGATGCTCTTTATATATTAGAGGTCTCAGGCTGTTACGTGGCGGTTTTTCTAGACTTCCGCTCACTATTGGTGGTGGGGGCGATTTGGGTGGTTATGATAATGGTATTGACGGTTTCGGGACCACTTGTCATTTCCTTCAAGGTGAGTTCAGTATACTAATCTCTCATGTTTTCAAAATCAGATCAGATCGGTCAATCGAACCGATCGAATCGAATTGATGGTAAGTCCGGTCCGATTAATGGATAAAATCCGGTCTGTAAAAAAATGGTCAAAATTGGTGAACCAGACCGGACCGGTTCATTTTTTATTTTTAAAATCAAAAATCAATAAAATAATATATTTTTTTATAATTTTTAATTAACTAAAATTATTTATAAGATATGTCAGTTCTTTCGATTTTTTGGAACGGTTCAACCGGTTGAACCACTAATCCATTGAACTTTTTAATTGAACTTTTTAATTATCCAATTAAATCATCAGTCCGGTGATCATCTGTCAACTCCAGACACTTATATATATATCATAGAGGTCAAAAAAAGAGAACTCCTTCATAAATGTGATTTTTCGTTTTTCGATAATCCCAAATCCGGGACCCACTTCATTGTTCAATTATGGCCATCCCAGGGTTACCCCATGTGATTATCACGTGAACTCGGCCCTACATTAGTTCCCGTCAAATTGAGATCAGATAATTCTCAATGTTGTCGTGAATATGTAAGAATGTCCATTGTATATTACGTGGCTGCAATTTCAGGTCTACTATTTGGTGGGTCCCATTACTATAACTCTTTCGATTCGTCGGATTAGATTTCTCAGTTTGGGTTTGTCATGTCCTACATCAAGAATCCCGTTGAATGTGCTACCTGTTTCTTTTTTTTTTTTTTTTTTTTTTTTTAATATCTAATATTTCGTATTGAATTAGTAAGTTTTTGGGTCTCAATATTTTTTTAATTAATATTTACAATAATCTAAGTTATAAATAAAAATTTAGGATAAAAATAGGCGATTAATAATTTTTAGATCCATGATTGCAAAATTAAGAATAACGCCATGATTAATTATGACATTATGTTATCCCTCAGAAGCATATAACATTTCCACGTTTAGGAGTCAACATTTTCGGTTGATAATTTTCAAAATATTTATTTGAGGGTTGAGTTGTCTATTGTCGTGAGGGCTAGAAGTAGGGGTATTTACGGATCGGATCGGTTTGAGTTTTTTAAATTTTACTAAATTCGATCGGATCGGGTCACACAGTTGATAATTCCGAACTTGAAAATTGAGTATGCAAACTCGAGTGGGTCGAGTCACATTGGCCAAAAAAAAGAATTTAGTTTTATTTATTAATTATTTTTAAACGTAAATATTAAATATTTTATATCCCGAAACTTGTCATACATATAAATTTCAAGATTAAAAAAATAAACAACTGAAATAATAGTAAAATTTTTAAAAAATTATAAATTTTTAGAAAATAATAGAAAACTAATAAGAAAATATTTTTTCCGGGTCAGATCGGATTGCATAGTTAAACCCGTAAACCGACCCGTTAAAATCGGGTCGGGTCGAATCAATCCGAAATTACATAACTTTTAGAACCTGTCCGGGTCAGGTCGGGTCGGGTCGCGATTTGACCCAATCCTATGAAGTATGAACACCCCTAGCTAGAAGGGAACGCCTTCGAAAGGTATACGAAAAAGGGAATTGGGTAAGTGTTAAGAAATATGCCAAATGAAAATTTTGGTGAACCAATCTTTGAGTTCGGTGAACCGAACCCCATTCATTAGACAACACGTCTTCGAGAGGTAGTGTATTTTGACGACTAGATCGGTGATTGAACTAGTGATCTAAAAATTTTAATGGATCATTGATTCGATCGATTAAACCGTTTCGATTGAACTGACTGACATTATAAATAATTTTATTTAATTAAAAATTAGAAAAAAATATATCAAAATATAAAAATTTCACAACACATATTAAAAAAATATAATTAATAATTCTTACAATTTCTAACATTAAAACAAAATAATTTGGACTAAAAAATGATTTGGAACCCTATTAATAAGAAAAATCTCAAAATTGTGCTGATTCGTTGATTCACTAGTTTTGACCGGTTTTGTTCGGTTTTTTACATGGTCTATTTTTATGGGTTTTTGAATCGGACTCATAGTTGGTTTCCAGCTCGACCGGCCGATGGAGTCCGTTTATGAAAACATTGATTATTACCACCACTTGGATCCTACGTGGCGCACAGGTTCGTATACAACCATGAGTCATGAGACAGCAAAGCACATGTGTATCCTTGATCATCGCATGTGCCCATTCGGTCAAAGTTGCATTGTCTTCGTTGTACCATCGCGTCTTCCTTCTCACCTGTATTTACCGGCACAGTCGGTGACCACACGTATAGACATCTCCCAACCGTTGGATCATCAATAAATAAACTTAACAGCCGTTGATCACAGGGTTTCTCAAACATGCAACTTACCCTTGGGAACAAAGCAACGTTGAAGCAACTTTATTTATAATCAATGGAATTGGATAAATATCCATCATATCCCTATATTTTGATTTAATAGCCTATCATATCTGTAAGTATTGTATTTTTACATGGGCCGATGTTTAGTCTCCTTATGAAAACACACATGAAAAGTTTAGGAAAGTTGTAAGGTTCTAATGCTGGAAGGGAAGGAAAACTCCAAAAGACTCCAAAAAAATAGCTAAATTTAGACCAAATCACCTATGCCCAAATCTGGCCGGACATAAGCCCCAAAGCTGGCCGGACATAAGTCTCGAATCTGATCGAATTTCAGTTTTACAGAAGGTTCCGTCTCTTTCAATATTTACCAATTTCCATCTTAACCTCATTTTCCTTCTTAAAACGGTTTCCTTAACAAAGAGATATTTTCCCCAATAAACACAACCCTAAACACTATAAAAAGAGAGTCGAAACACAAAAAAATGAGAACTTGTGAGGGGAGGTTTGAAAATCAGAACTTAGAAATACCAAACACAATTATCACTTAGCATTCCAACAAAAGATCCAGCAACTAACTTAGACTTTCAGAGGCGTTTTCGGAGCCAACTTACGCTTAAGGTACGGCCTGAGGGCACTCAAAACCTTAAACTTCACATATGTTTTCCAGTTTCTTGACGCCCCATATCTGGCCGGACATCCCCTATGTTCGACCGGACATGCACTTGTCACACGGTAAATTCAGCCACCTGGCTTCATTTGGCTGTCGTGTTCTGTGGTATATAGGATGGAAATCCGGACGTAAATTCCATAGCCGATTCCAAATTGATGGTTGTATGGATTGCACTCGGAATACAACTCCATGTACCACACGAAAACAAACATGCGTGGCGTTTTGTCTATATTTACCATCTTGCTTTCGTATCATTTGATTGTTTAATTAATGGTTTATTGCTTTGCCTATGATCTAACCTTTTCTAATGTTGTTATAATTATTATATGAACATAATTTTGTGAATCCGACTTTTTGGTTTATGTAGAAAATTCGGCCAGACACCAAACATGTCTGGCCGGACATAAAGAAACAATAATTATCTGGCCAGATCTAAGATATGTCCGTCCGAGTCTGTTTTATTCATTGTTTATTCTGATTCATAATTGCTTTCATGGATGTTTACCTACTGCCTGAAATATAAACTGCCTTGTGTGAATGTATGCAATATAAATTGTTCATGTGTGATTTATGCATTATAAGACATGTGGATCCTCTTTTAAGCATGTATATTATACTGACATCAATAAAGGACTATTCCGAACCCAAACAGATTTAAGGTCGGACCTTGCGAAGGGCGTAATGCGGCCTTAAATTATTCCCAGTGTCTCATACTGGGTGGTGACTCCCTTATTTTGATTAGTCCCCACGAATTGATTCGTACTCTCTACGAGTTGCGAGCTCAATAGTGTAGTGGTTGCCGACGTCATAGACATAGCGGTAAACCCCTATTCGCTCCTACAGATGGTGACTCTATTATTGATAGAGAATCAACACCAAAAAATACATTATAATATTCATGGCGAGACTGAGGTGAATCATGTCTTCATTCTTTTTGCATACCCTTTGAACCCCGAGGCGTTACATATCAACAAATAGCTTTCACTCAATGCGGTGGATTAATATGTAATGATAACCATATCTTATTGGCATGTATCCTTGAATATTGGTGCGTCCATTCGGTCGATCGAACCCTTGGATGTGGAGACCTATTTATGGATAAGTCGTGTCATTGGGTATAAAAATGTGCTTTCACTTGGTCGTTCGAACCCTTGGGTGAGGAGACCTAGTTGTGGACAATGCTTCGCCGATAAAAGCCTGAGTCGTACCCTTATGAGCCCACATAAATGTTAGGGTTGGTGCTCAGAGTGCCAATCCGGATCGTATTTATGTCCGATTCATAAATACGAGCAATTCTATTTTCCAAAATTTTACTAATTTAATGGTAGCACCCTTGTCGTTTATACACTTATTCGATCTAATTACGATTAGATATCTGATTATGATTAGATCGAAACTAAATCTGGTTTAGTGATATGTGTATATTAGACAAAGACCCTAAGATTTATAGTATAGTGCGCAGTTACAGCGTAGTTTGTAATTGACATTGGAAAACACACTATAAGATGTATATCCTTAAATAAAGTTTCTGGTCAAGATTTACTAACACGGGTCGGTTAGTAAAATCCGCTGAGACCAGTACATGTCGTATATCGTGACTTGGTCCGATGGTTTATCCCAATGAACCATGAGTCTCAGGAGACTCGTATAGGTATGTAGGTGTTTATTTGATAAGACACTGAACGACTCACTGGAGATTTCCTACTAGATGGTACACCAACGTCAATAGGAATCTTCTCGAGTTGAGCGAGCATAGTGGTCCTTCGACTTGAGATACCACATTGGGATATATGAGTTATCCTCCACACTTTGATGGCAGTCACATCACCGATCTATTTAGATCAGACCTCCGTCTGTTCGTTGGGTGTGGACTGATGCTCATGATATCCGGTGCGTATCAAGAGAGGATTTGTCAGTCCTGTGTAGAGGGCATAGACATCTGAACGTGTTTATGATTTAGTAAATCCATGGCCATGGTATAACTTCGGAAATCAGTTCCGAGTGTTATTTAGAGATCGTAAATTGACAAGATTAAAGCTTATATTTATTAATTGGATTAATTTTTTGTAAATTGACAAAAACACCCATAGTAAAGTCGGTTACAACATATTAAAAGAAAAAAATTGTTTTCTTTTCTTTCTAATTTTGCTGCCATTGCCAAGAACTCCAAGATGAAATGGGTTTCATGGATGCTTGATGATTCAAGCACAAAAGTAAATGAAAAAAATCAAGAAATAACTTAAGGAACTTTGGAGTTTTAGAGGTAATCTTTAAAATCCCTAAAGCTTTGAAATTTTTTCTTGTTTCTTGATTTCATAGAATGGTTCTAGGGTTTCTTTGCTTGTAACAGTTGGGGCTTTTGGTTGTGGTGGATGAATTAGAAGCTAATGAAACATGTGTGAAGTATTTTGGATGTAATTAGTGTAATTAATATCCAATTTTATCATTTGATGATATGTTGCCATTCTAGAGTGTTATGACCACTCTTGTAACACCTAGAATTGTTCATGGGTCTTCATATGTGGTGACTTGATTCGGTGTTGAGATTAATTTGATTAATGTTGAAAAATTGGATTTAAAGCATGATAAATTGGCAATTTCGTTTTCTGTTTCAGACCTGGAATGAATCTGATTTTGTTAATGAAAAATATGTTTTATGAATATTTTGGATGTATTTTGGGTGTTGGAACAATTGTCGAAAATTGTTTCCGAGTTGTAATAAGTGAAAACGGCCAAAAACGGCGTTACCGGGTGACGGCTGCCCAAAGAGTGAATCCGTCACTATTCGGGCAGCCCATGAACTGCCCTAACACTATTGGGGATGACCTGGGCAGTCCCCATAAGTGTTGGGTGGTCGGTCGGTCGGTCAAAAACACATTTTAGGCTATTTTGCGGAAAAATATTTTTCGTAAGAGTTTCGCGACGTTTCATATATATTTATATCGTTAATTGATATCGAATAAATGGGTTTAGGTGAAACATGAATAAATTATTCATATTAGATATTGAATAATTTATTCGGTAATTTGAAAAAGTTTTAAAATTACGATATCGCCCGAACCGCGCTTCCGCCGCGCCCATCGCCCAAAACCCCAACAATAAAAAGCCCAGAGTTGATTATCATATAAGAGTCTCCCTTATGCTTGTGTTTAGGCCCTTAATCATTTGAAGTAGCTTGAACCTTTTGCCATGAGATATAAAATTTATTGGGCTTTTTCAACTGGGACAAGTTTCCATTTTCATGATAATTGGGCTAAATACTTCAGAATGATAATGGGCTAGCTTGTATGACAACTGTTGGGGTTTTAGCGCGGACGTAGCGGAATAGCGCGGTTCGGGCGAAATCGTAACTTTAAAAAAATTTTAAACTTACCAAATAAATTATTCAATATCCAATATGAATAATTCATTCATATTTCACCTAAACATATTTATTCGATATCAAATAACGACATAAATAAGTTTGAAACACTACGAAACATTTACGAAAATATTTTTCCGTATAATGGCATAAAACACATTTATGTCCGAACCGACCAACCAATACACACGGGGGCTGTCCAGGTCAGCCCCAATAGTACTTGGGCAGTTCATGGGCTGCCCAAATAGTGACCAATTCACTGTTTGGACAGCGGACACCCGGTAAGCTTGAAACTCACCCGGTAACACTGTTTTTCGCTATTTTCACGTATTTCAACTCCGAAATAATTTCTGAAATTTGTTCCAATACCCAAAACACATGCAATACATTTATACAACGTACTTTTCATCACCAAAATCACAGAATTTCTAGATTTGATTTGGTAACTAAAAATATCATTTTCATGCTTTAAATCCAATTTTCTCAACATTAATCATATTAACACTTACACCAACCAAAGTCACCACAAATGAAGAACTCAAGAATAATTCTAGGAGTTACAAGAGTGGTCATAACACTCTAGAATGGAAACAAGTCATCAAATGATAAAATTGAACTAATATTACACTAATATCATTCAATCTAACTTCACACATGCATTTAGCCTCCAAATCCATCCTCCAAATCAAAAAGCCCCAAAATATAAGAAAGGAAGAAACCCTAGAACTTGTCTATATGCTCAAGAACAAGAAATTTTTTTATAAGTTTAAGAGTTATGAAGATTACCTCCAAATCTCCTAATTTCCTTAAACGTTTTCTTGATTTCTTGATTTTCTTCCTTCTTTCTTCAAACAAATTGGGGAGCTTTTCTTTTGTGAATGTTTCGGCCATGGAGTCTTATGAATAAGAAAACAAAATTTTCTTACTTTAAATAATAAGCATAACCGACTTTAGGGGGAGGAATAAGGGTATTTTGGCCATTTGGTCAATTAATCTAATTAATTAATAATTATAAGCTTTAAGTTAAAAAATCCATTTTGTAAACTTTAAGCTTAATAGAATCATGCCACATGTAACTAATAATAATCAAACATATTGCATAACAATTATGTACTATTAATATAATTTAATTATCTAGATATTTAATATTTAAACATCTAAATAATTAATTAATGCGATTATTATTATAAATGCATTTTTATTTACTTTAAATAACAAATATATATATTAATGGCATGTGTCAAAGTCTCATTTGACAAATAATTAATATGTATCAAATCAAATTTTATATCAAATATAAATACATATTAATTATTAATTGACCGAAATGCCCCTAATGCATGTATTTTCGTTTAACCGATTAAACGATTCGAATTAACTCATTTAATCCGGTGAAGTATTATAAATAATCTATATTATTCATAACGTGTTGCCCAAGTGCTCAACAAATAGACTTCATATTGTAATAATCTAGTCAACTTTCAATTTACGATCTCTAAATAACACTCGGAACTCGCTTCTGAAGTATACCACGACCATGAATTTACTAGATCGTAAATACATACATGATACCTATGCCTTGTACACAGGACTAACAGATTATATCTGATACTCACAGGATATCATGAGCATTAGTCCACACCCAAGGAACATGCGGAGGTCTGATTTAAATAGATAAGTAACGTGACTGCCATCAAAGTGTGGAGGATATCTCATATATCCACAGTGGTATCTCAAGTCGAAGTACCACTATACTACTCGACTTGAGAAGATTCCTATTGACATTGATGTACAATATATTAGGAAATCTTTGGTGAGTTGTTCAGTGTTTATCAAATAAACACCTACATATCTATACGAGTCTCCCGAGACTCATGGTTCATTGGGATAAACCATCGGAACAAGTCACGATATCCGACATGTACTGATCTCAGCAGATTTTACTAACCGACCCGTGTCAGTAAATCTTGACCATGAACTTTATTTGAGAATATACAACTTATAGTGACGCTTCCCAATGTCAATTACAAACTACGTTGTAACTGCGCATTGCGTTGTAAATCCTATGGTCTTTGTCTAATATATACATATCACTAAATCATATTTAGTTTGAATCTAATCATAATTAGATCGAATATGTATATAAAAACAAGAAGAACTACCATAAATAAGTAATATTATGGAAAAATGAATTATTCGTATTAATAAATCGGACATAAATACGATCCGGATTGACACTCCGAGCACCAACCCTAATAATTTCTCCCAATTGCTCTAGTGCCAATCCATGGTATCATATACACATATAAATATGTATTACATACACATGGTCCTCAAAAGCCGACCTAGCACTCAAGAGGTAGGCAACAACAAGTAAGCCCGTTATAACATTTTGAGTTTGTCCAACAAACCCAATCGTTTCCCTTAGCCATCATCATTCATATATTGTATAACCTAAGTTATATATCAATATGAATTAGATGCGACATCAATATTGTGCTACAGCTACTGGGTTGTCTATGTATTTAGAAATCAAATCCAAATATTATGAGACAACCGCAAGCACAACACTAACATCAAAACTTCTAATCTATAAGGTCACTATTCAACTTCATAAGACAATACTTCATAAGTTACAACTAATTCCACTTATACAGTAGAATCCTAATGGTTGCGGATTATATTCTCCATGAATAAGAAACTCGTTCTTAATATCTTCAAGATAACAAAAAACATGTTTAAAGACACATCATATGGTCTATAATATATCAAAATAGTTCGTAATAATTACGATTAAATTGATATTTTCAATCGCACATAATATAATATTCATTATGCCATCATCCTATGATGGATAAATGACTAGACATTCCAATCAATTTCTCTTTCGACAAAGGAACCATCCTTTATGAAAGATGAATACTATATACAAGAGACACACTAACTGTCAAATAGTTATACTAACTATCACATAGATAGTCTTGCTGTGTCCTTATTAGATCATACCTAATGCACGACTAATGAGAGTATCTCACAAGTCTCTTGTTTTATATCGTATATGAAACTTTATATCAAATATAACATAGACTACTCCCATTACTTTCATGGAGAAAAGAAGACTTAGGTAAATCTTTTATCTCACAAAAGTCTCATTATTACATTAATAATGATAATATCGTTAGGATATACAATACTAGAAAGAAATATGTATGCTTCCACTAACCCTATTATCACATATGTATTCTATATGCTTTGATAAAATCAGACAATCTTACTAATATCAAAATTAGAGAACATAGATTTTCGGAAAGCTCACCTGAGTCTAAGATAGGCTCTATAAGTTGGTATATCAAATTTTGATCTTAACAGAATAAAAATTCCAGGGCCATTCCAGAATGAACTCTTCAAGCAAAGAAATCACAATGGATCTCTTCTTTGAAGAAACCATCCAGGAAAACCACTTTGTATTCTTAGGTAAAATACATAGTTTAATATCAACATAACAACATTAACCAACAGATCCTTAATTGTTCAATTAGTGTGACTAGAGATAAGTTTCCTCAAAATCTACAATAGATTGTTGAGTATAACCTTTCTCACTGTTCTATTATAAAGGTCAAACCTTTAATAAGCTCATTTTGCTTTTGCTGCGCAAACAATTTGTACATTTTATGAATGATTCATAATGAAAGGTTAATCAAGTTCAAAATTTGATTGTAGTAAGCTACACACAATCTTAGATCTATGGTTCAATGCTAACTTCTGAGATCGATATCAAATATTACTCATACTATAAGTTATAGGATAATTTTCTTCGATAAGAAAACAACAGAACCATTAAGTATCAAATGCTTCGCAAATGATTCAGACATCCTATTGGACTTATATGAAAGCTGTCTAAGGATATTTTCATCTTATTAATTACGTGGTTCCATTTATAGTTTATCACTCTCACATTTAACTTCAATAAGTCAAGTTTTTCTACAACGTTCAACATCCGATGTTACACACTAAGTAATAAAATAATTTTATTACTCGGGATCATAGAGAAGATATTTTATCAAATAGAATACAATATTCTATTAAATAGAATAAATGATAAACTTTTACTTGTACTTCCGGGGCGCAAGTACTTTTCAATTATATAACCATTATATAAAAGAAAGATTCAAATCTCAAAATTTTCAAGATTCGAATTTTCTACCTATACATATCATACACGTAACTGTAGAAACTAATAGAACCTTAATTAAAAGGATGAATTAGTATTACTGGAGAATACTCCAAGACTATTGAAACTAATTCAGTAACACTCAATATCAAATGAACCAAATCATATAAGATTCGATTTCTCCCACTGATCAATTCCATAATAATGGAATCGTAGAAGAATAATATTGAGTAAGAATCATATTCATTGAATAATCTTAGAACTAATTGCCATAAATTCATATGTTTGATCATATCAAACATCTTTGAACAATTCAAAGACTCATGATGAATTTTAAAGATATAGTTTTCAATACTTCAAATCGAATATATTTGAACCATTCAAAATATTCTATCCACGTTTCATCAGAAACTTATTAAAAGTTCTCGAACCATTCAAGACGTTCAATATATATTCTTTTAAAAACATGTAACTAAGTCATGACAACTCATTAACTAAGTTATGAAGTAAATAAAACTATCCAAGGTAATTTAGGGTTTGCATCTAAGGATGATCATAATAAAGTATGCAAGCTTAAATGATCCATTTATGGACTCAAGCAAGCCTCCAGAAGTTGGAATATACGATTTGATGAGACAATCAAAGAATTTGACTTCATCAAAAATGTAGACGAGCCTTGTGTTTACAGGAAAAGTAGTGGGAGTGCTGTTGTATTTCTTGTATTATATGTCGATGACATATTTATTATCGGGAATGATATTCCCATGATGCAAGCCACCAAGCAATGATTATCTCAGAATTTCTCCATGAAAGATTTGGGAGAAGCAGCCTACATCCTCGATATAAAAGATCTATCGTGATATATCTAAGAGGTTGTTAGGACTTTCTCAATCTACGTACATAGATAAAGTTTTGAAAAGATTCAAAATGGAAGATTCCAAAAGAGGTAATTTACCTACTTGTCATGGAATCAAATAATCTAAGGAGCAATGTCCACATACTCCTTCAGATAGAGAGCGTATAAGTAGGATCCCTTATGCTTCAGTAATAGGATCAATCATGTACGCCATGCTATGTACAAGACCTGATGTCTCTTATGCTCTTAGCATAATGAGCAGGTATCAGGCAAATCTTGGTGAGCAACACTGGGCAGCTGTCAAAACAATCCTCAAGTATCTGAGAAGAACTAAGGATGTGTTTTTGACATACAGAGATTGTTCTGAGATGAAAGTCATTGGTTACTATGATGCGAGCATTCAAACCGACAGGGATGACAGAAGATCGCAAATAGGATATCTGTTTACTTTGAATGACGGTGCTGTCAGTTGGAAAAGCTCAAAGCAGTCAACTACATCAGACTCCACCACTGAAGCAGAGTATATTGCAGCATCTGAGGCAGCTAAAGAAGCAGTCTGGATAAAGAAGTTCATCACGGAACTGGAAGTGCTTCATGCGATAAAGAATGGCATCACGATGTACTGTGACAACACGGGCGCCATTGCACAATCAAATGAACCAAGGTCCCACCAGAAATCCAAGCATGTACTCAGGTGATTTCATCTCATCAGGGAGATTTTTGAGAGAAAAGAAGTTATTATAGAGAAAATACCCACAGAATATAATCTTGCAGATTCTATGACTAAAGGGCTGACTCAACAAAAGCATGATAGGCACACCCGATAGTATGGTGTCCAGATTCATACTAGTTGGCTATAGTGCAAGTGGGATATTGTTAGGGATATGCCCTATACCCAACTTGTGGATGGGCTATATGTACATGTATTTGTAATATTTTCATTAATTAATAAAATGACAATCTTTATTATACGTGTCTTACATAACTTATATGAATCATCAACACTGTAATAAAGCCCGTGGAGTAATAAGATGATGGCTTCCACGCCTTTTGAGAATCATTACTCTTAAATGTTCATAGTCATAGTTTTGTGAATAATATGAGCATTCACAAAGCGGAGAGACTAGCATGATGATATGATCCGCCCTTAAGTGGGGTAGCTGATCTCATAGGCTACTAGCGGAGATCCGTCCGCTTGGTGTATCACATGGATGCATGAGTTACTCGTGTCCATCGAACTGACCGGTGAAAGTTTTCATATGGAGTGTTTATCCCATGTGTTTGTGAGAACTTTTATGTATCGATTATATGACTAGTCCTTAGACTTGAGGTCTTTACAATCTTATGTGTGGATCAAATAACTTTGACATTCTCCTTCCCCGGTTCAAAAGATCCAGTCATAAGGGTATGATTGGGTCATTTGTTGAAACACATGATGTTTGTAAAGATACAACATAGAATCGCCACTCTCTCGGATAATATTTTCTTATAAGAGTAGTATTCCAGTTCGCGGGTTGATATGTGTGATCAGTGCTTGAGACTGTGGCCATAGAGGAAGAATCATGTGAGATTCTTGGGTTAGCACGATTCAAGACACTATCAACATCATACCTTTGACCATATGGGTAGACACTTTTCGTACCCTAGGTCAATAGGTAGGGATACAGTGAGGCGAGGGACCGTATCATATGTAAATCGCATACAGAATGGGTATATATATCTTTCCTTCTCATTTGGGGGCCTTGGCATGTTGCTAGATGTCAACCTTGGTCATTGAAATCGAACGACCATCTGATCGGAGGATAATTTATGTTCGATTAAATTATCACGATTCATTTCATGTCCAACTTAAGGGGAACCCAAACGGTCACACACAATAAAGTCGAAATCAATGGTTAACAGTGCACAGTACATATATAACAACATATATGATTGCTGTAGGAATTGTTCATAAATGGTTCAATGTGTTTAATTATTTAACAGATCATTTATGAGGTTCAATAGTGGCTTAGGGATTGGTGAATGACGATAAGGGCGCTTTGGGAATTGGAATAAATAGATTTTAAAAAAAAATACTATTCACGTGAATAGTAAAAAAAATTTTTATTTAATTTTTTTATTTGTTTTGAATTCCAATTCAGACCAAACTCTTATTAGGGTTTTATAATCTCATTAAACCACTAAATTAAGATCCAATGGCTAAGATTAAATTGACTTTTATCCCACATTGGATTCTTAATTAATTTTGTTGTCTTTGGAGCACTATATAAACCCAAAGAATTCTTCACAAATTTTTGTACCAAAAAACCTTTCAAATCTTGGGTTTATATAAGTGAGCAACTCTAAAGTTTTAAGAGTAAGCCACTGATTTTGAGGATCCTTAAGTCTAATTGACTAGAGGAACCTCGAGTTAAAAGTTTTGAGGTATTTATCTAGGCTAGCACCAAGGGAAAAATACGCGTGCACTCAAGGCGTAGTCTTGCCGTTGAGTTTTGGCTTTGGTGTGTGCATCTTTGGAGGCCACACACTTGGGTGGCTCTTTGGAACGTGGAAGAGCTTGCTGAGTTCGAGAAAAACTTGTAGATTGGAGGGAGGACTAAATGAGTCTACGGTTCAAGTAAGTCTTTTTCTTTCTTTATTTTAATTAGAGTTCTTATGATAGTTAGCATGTTTAGGTTTATGTTTTTTGCATGTTTTATGAGTTTTATGCTTAGAATATATAGTAACATGCCTAGGCTTGTAGAATAATAAAAACAAATGGGTCTTAGGCAAAGGGAAAGCGGCATCATAATTTTAATAATTTTTTTTTCCGCTGCGCACTCGCGGCCGCTTCCCAACAGCGACAAGCTAGATTGCGCGGCATGACACGAAATTCTTGGACTTTGAGAGTCGTGACGTGCAAGCTTGCGTGACGTGACGCTGAGCTACCGTACTTGAGCATCGCAACGCGAGAGCACTGCACATCACGACGCGCACAGAGCTAGTTGTGTCACAACGTGCGCATAAGGTGCATCGCAAGCCAGAGTCCTGAATATTTTTTCTCTGTTTCTGAGTTTTCGAACTCCAATTTATCTCGGATTGTTTCCTATGGACTGATACTTAAATATAATATTTAATTTAAATGAAATGTTTAACCTGGGATTACATGGTCATGAGTTTTAATTTTGAAATTTGTCCACTACTGTTACCTGATGATCTTTGACTGCCTTCGCTACGCGGGGAACCGATCTGACCCTAGGGAATTCGTATCCGCCCCAACATCATAGAGTTTGAAAGAGAAGATGAGAAGCCATGGTACTATGACATCAAAAACTACTTAGATAGGGGGGAATTTCCGAAAGGAGATGGCAGAAAAGACAAGGTGGCTATCCAAGAACTAGGTTCTCAATTCATTATTCTAAGGGGAGATCTGTATAAACGGTAGTCCAATGGAATACAATTGAATTACCTGAATGAGGAATAAGCTAAGAGGGTGATGGAAGAGGTCCATACAGGGGTGTGTGGACCGCACATGAGTGGGTTTAACTTATCAAGGAAGACCGAAAGACAAGGCTTTTATTGGTTAACCATGAAGGCCGATTGTGTAGAATTGGTGAAGCGTTGTCATGACTACCAGACCCACGGGAACTTAAACCATTTTCCACCAATAAAGTTACACGGGCTATCAGAGTCTTGGCCATTCTCAGCATTAGGTATTAACATGATTGGTGAAATCATGCCACAAGCGTCTAGTGGGCATCGGTTCATCGTAGTGGCCATAAACTACTTTTCTAAATGGATGGAAGATGAACCTTTCGCAATGTCACAACAAGATAGATGGAAAATTTTATACCTCAGAACATTATCTATCGATATGGAATGACACACTATGTGGTGAGTGGTGACAGACGGTGAGGTACAATTTTAAAGAAAGACCAAAACCATGCTACATAAGAACGTGATTGAGCACTACAAGTCTTCGACATATATGCTGTATGCAAATGGAGTAGTTAAGGCCGCCAACAAGACTCTAAAGAAGATCCTGGTTAAGATTACAGAAAATTACAAAGATTGGGCAGACAAGTTGTCGTACTCATTATTGTGGTATATAACTCCAGTCAGAACCGCAACAGAGGCCATCTTTGGAGTATTGGATGGAAGCAGTACTTCCAGTAGAGATCAAAGTACAATCAATGAGAGTTATGATAGAAGCAGACTTTCTCAAACAAGAATGGGTTGCAGAAATTTTGAGGATGAAGGCAATTTATCACACACAACTGTATCAAATGAGAATAGCTCATGCTTTCAATAAAAAGGTCAAGCCCAGCAGGATTAAAAAATTTGATCTTATGCTAAAACAGTTGAGGCCATTAGCAATGGACCTAATGGGAAAGTTCAGGCCCAATTGAGAAGGGCCTTATCTGGTTAAAAATATCATGAAGAATTGAGTAGTGTGATTGTCTGATATAAAAGAAAATGAGTTCACGAAACCCATCAACTTGGACATGCTAAAGAAGTACTTTGCATAAAAAAATAAAGAAAAAGAAAAGAAAAGAAAAGAATAAGTCGTTAGGTTGAAAATCCATAAAAGATGACCTAAGCAAAATTAGAGCATCCCGCTAAGCCGGAAATGGTTTTGGAAAAAGTTAGGGACATGTGAGCGAAATAAAAATAGTTAGTCGGAAAACTTGAATGGGATGGCTAACAACATGGGTACCTTTACGATAAAATAATTAGTGTATTCACACATGTACTAAGAGAAAAATGGTACGTTTTAGTGAAATAACATTCAAATTGCATTCGTGGGAAGGATAGTTATAGTTAAAAGAGGAAAAATCATAACAAGCATGCATATATCGTTTAATGCAAGGTAAAAAAAAAGGGAAAAATTATTATCTCACTGGATTTAAAATCTGAAAGGATGACCCATGCAAAATTCAGAGCAGCCCGCTAGGTTGAAAATTCGAAAGGATGACCTAGGCAAAATCTAGGGCACGTTTGCAAGAGTAAAAGATTCACTAGAAAGTGGTTGGCAGCTCTTTGCATAATCCTGTCCGAAGCCCATACCGTAGCCACATCAGATACCATAGGTGTATCGAAGAAATATCCCAACAATGCCACATGCACGACGAGTATGAGATGTGGCACTGCTCTCAACGATGATTGAAAAGAAAAGATTTAGAAAACACAGATGAAAAATTGGAAGATTCCTCCTCATCAAATCCCTCCTCCTCGGGTTTGAGTTTAAATTCTCGCAATGATCCTCAGTAATATATATCCCATTTAGATGAGTCTCTCATTGCCTGAATAAGGTCTGCACGTGGAAAATCGCTATCTTAACATATCATATCACTGATGCAACTCCCTAACTTGTCCCTCTGCCTCCTCAAACGCAGAAACATAAAACGATGTTAGAAAATCATGCATACATACAAATAACATTTATTTTACAGGAAAATAAAGCAAGAAAAAAGACTTTAGAAGAATGAGGTATGAAATTAAAAGTTAAAGCTTCCAAGACACGAAGCATTCAGAGTCAGAATACTGGGGGCGAAGCCTGACTAAAAGATATTGTTAGGGGCGAACCCCGCTTACAAAAGAATACATGACTGATTTCCCCAACTCAGTTCAACCGATCGAAGTATCGGGAGCTTAAGTGCTCATTCTCAGTTCAACCAATCAATGCATCGGGGGCTCGAGTGCCCATTCTCAGTTCAACCAATCGAAACATCGAAGGCCCGAGTGACTATTCTCATTTCAACTGATCGAAGCATCGGGGGCCCGAGTACCCATCCCTAGTTTAACAGATAAAATTATCAGGGGTCTGAATGCCCATTCTCAGTTCAAAAGATTGAAGCGTCCGAGGGAGTGGCCATTTTTATCTTCACACCTATCGACGCATCAAATGACCTAAGTTTCATTTCTCAGTTCAACCGATCGAAGCATCGGGGGCTCTAGTGCCCATTCTCAAATCAACCAATCGAAGTGTCGAGGGCCCAAGTGCCCATCCCCAGTTTAACCGATCGAAGCATTAGAGGTCGTCGTGTTCTGTGTTATATAGGATGGAAACCTTTGTTGGAATTGGTACTTGAAGCGAAAATCCGTATAATATATTGTTCATTATATTTTATTATTTATTAATAAAATAACTATTTTTTCATTTCAAACCTTATTAATGACAATGTCATTATGCATATTAGATTGATATATAAATATACTGAGAATGACATCGACCTTAGAATAGTCATGTAGTAATACTGGACACGGGTGGTCCGATATTAGGATAGTATTACTATTATATATTATTCTTAAAGTAAATATTTCTAGTCGTTGGTTTTGGAATACAGTCGGATTCATATAACCTATAAGACTAACACATGTCATATATTGGAATTAGGATTCCAATGGTTTAACCCAATGTACCATGAGCTTTGGAAGCTCGTATAGACATATAAGTATTCATTGGAGCGAATACTGAATGACTCACATGTGATTCCTAATAGTTGGAAGTACACACCACCGTCAATAGGAATCTCCTCGAGTCGAGTAGCATATGTGATCCTTTGGGATAACATTGATTTTGTGTGAGATCCTCCATACTTAGATGACATGTATGTCAAAAACCTTTCATGGTCTGACCTCTAGATGTTCATTGGGTATGGAACGATGCACTCATTAATCAAGTATTTATCAAGATAAGATCTGTCAACCCGTATGTATACCATAAGAGGTTTAGGTATCCATGTGAGTAAGTCACGATTATTAAGACTTTGGCCAAAGCCGATTACCTAGGGTGGATCGCATATATCAGAAATGGTTTATGATTAGTTGTAAAGAATCATGGACACGTCGATATGAGATGTACGGATTGGAAACTTGACGGTATAATCTATGTTTCCTAAGCACAACTCAGATAGCCTACGACGGAGAGATTGTTAAACATATATGGTGAATTCTACTTGTATATTTTAGAAAGGTCGTTCGTGTTCTTCGCGAATTCGTAGGTGGCCGAATTGTGTACATATAAGCTAGGTTTATATGACGAACGTGTCTGAATTTAGAGAGTCCCATAATATGAAGTGTACTCGTTGAGCACTTGGGTAGCTGATAATTTTTTATAATAAATAATTTTGTATATTATAATTATCAACTAAGATAAATAAATGTTAGTGGATAACATTGATTATTTACTTTGAACTAATTGGATTAATCCAAAAATCAAACAAGTACTTTGTTGTAATTTCGTAAATATCTCTACCGTTGGAGGATATTTTAGTAATTAGAAAAATATAGTGATATTTGTGTTTGGATTGATTTAATTGGATTAAATCAAAGTGGAAAATATTGAACTAATCCATTAAAATTTGTCTTGATTTAATTGGATTAAATCAAAGTGGTAGACAAATATGATTAGTAATACCTAATTTTACATATTGAATAAATCCTACCTAATATTTGATTATGACTTTTATTAATTAAAAATTACATAAGTCTTGCTATAAATAGCAAGCATGAGCAAGGTTTTAACTAAGCTTGAGAAAGATAAAAACAAGCAAGAGTTATATAAATTAGCTTAAGTTGGAGAAGTGTTTAGAGAAGCTTTGGACGATCTCTACAATATTTTAAATAGGAGAAATCAAGATTGGATCTTGGAGTGAAGCTTGCTAGTATTGGAATCAAGGTTGGATATTGGAGTCAAGCTTGCTAACTTTGGAAGTTCTCCACAATATTTCAACAAGGAAAAGTACATTGGATCTTTGTATCAAGCTTGTTAGGTAAGTTTGATCTTTTCTAAAGCTATGTTTTTCATTACTGAGTTATCATTAGTGAAACATATAGTGATGAATTGTATATTGGATGCATAATAACATAGCTTGACGTTGAAATTAGGCTAATGAATTGTGTATGGACTATGGATGTTTTGGAAGTATGAATGCAATATGCTTGTAATTGGGTCAAATTTGTTCATGTTAAACATGGAATAATTAATTAGAGTTTAGAACTCTAGATTAATGACTAAAGCTATGGCTATCATTCTAGAATCAATTGACCACCTTTGAGTGACCTATAATTGTTTATGAGTCATTTCATTATGGGATTCTAATTGTATTTGTGTATTGATTCAAACTAATGCATATATGTATTTAGTGTTGGGAAGCGGCCACGAGTGCGCAGCGAAAAATTAAATAAATCAAATTATGATGTCGTTATCCCTTTGCCCAAGACCCATTTGTTTTTATTATTCTACAAGCCTAGGCATGTTACTATATATTCTAAGCATAAAAACTCATAAAACATGCAAAGAACATAAACCTAAACATGTTAACTATCATAAGAACTCTAATTAAAATAAAGAAGGAAAAAGACTTACTTGAACCGAAGACTCCTCCAGTCCTCCCTCCAATCTCCAAGCTTTTCTCGAACTCAGCAAGCTCTTCCACATTCCAAAGAGCCACCCAAGTGTGTGGCCTCCAAAAGTGCACACACCAAAGCCAAAACTCAACGACAAGACTACGCATTGAGTGCACGGGTATTTTGCCCTTAGTGCTAGCCTAGGTAAATACCTCAAAACTTTTAACTCGAGGTTCCTCTAGTTAATTAGTCTTAAGGATCCTCAAAATCAGTGGCTTACTCTTAAAACTTTAGAGTTGCTCACTTATATAAACCCAAGATATGAAAGGTTTGGTGCAAAAATTTGTAAAGAATTCATTGGGTTTATATAGGTGCTTTAAAGACAACAAAATTAATTAAGAATCTGATGTGGGATAAAAACTAATTTAATCTCAGCCATTGGATCTTAATTTAGTGGTTTAATGAGATTATAAAACCCTAATAAGAGTTTGGGCAGAATTGGAATTCAAAACAAATAACAAATAAAAAAAATAACTATTCATGTTACTATTCACATTTTATTTATTTATTCATTCCAATTCCCAAAGTGCCCGTATCGTCATTCATCAATCCCTAACCCAATATGGAACCTCATAAATGATCTGTTCAATAATTAAACACATTGAACCATTTATGAACAATTCCTACAACAATCATATATGTTGTTAAATTTGTACTGTGCACTATTAACCATTGATTTCGACTTTGTTGTGTGTGACCTTTTGGGTTCCCCTCAAGTTGGACATGAAATGAATCGTGATAATTTAATCGAACATAAATTATCCTCCGATCAGATGGTCGTTCGATTTCAATGACCAAGGTTGACATCTAGCAACATGCCAAGGCCCCCAAATGAGAAGGAAAGATATATACCTATTTTGTATGCGATTTACATATGATACCGTCCCTCGCCTCACTGTATCCCCACCGTTTGACCTAGGGTATGGAAAATGTCTACCTATATAGTCAAAGGTATGACGTTGATAGTGTCATGAATCGTGCTAACCCAAGAATCTCACATGATTCTTCCGCTGCGGCCACAGTCTCAAGCACTGATCACACATATCAACCCGCGAACTGGAATACTACTCTTATAAGAAAATATTATCCGAGAGAGTGACGATTCTATGTTGTATCTTTACAAACTTCATGTGTTTCAACAAATGACCCAATCATACCCTAATGACCGGATCTTTTGAACCGGGGAAGAAAATGTCAAAGTTATTTGATCCACACATAAGATTGTAAAGACCTCAAGTCTAAGGACTAGTCATATAATCGATACATGATATTCTCACAGACACATGGGATAAACACTCCATGTGAAAACTTTCGGCGGTCAGTTTCGATGGACACGAGCCACTCATGCATCCATGTGATACACCAAGCGGATGGATATCCGCTAGTAGCGTATGAGATCGGCTACCCCACTTAAGGGTGGATCATATCATCATGCTAGTCTCTCCACTTTGTGAACGCCCAGATTATTCATAAGACTATGACTATGAACGTTTAAGAGTAATGATTCTCTTAAGGCGTGGAAGCCATCATCTTATTACTCCAAGGGCTTTATTACAGTGTTTGATGATTCATATAATTTATGTAAGACACGTATAATAAAGATTGCCATTTTATTAATTAATGAAAATATTACAAATACATGTACATATAGCCCATCCACAAGTTGGGTATAGGGCATATCCCTAACAATCTCCCACTCGCACTATAGCCAACTAGCATGAATCTGGACACCATACTCCCGGGTGTGCCTTTCATGTTTTTGTTGAGTCAACCCTTTAGTCAGAGAATCTGCAAGATTATCTTATGTGGGTATTATCTCTATAATAACTTCTTTTCTCTCAACAATCTCCCTGATGAGATGAAATCACCTGAGTACATCCTTGGATTTCTGGTGGGACCTTGGTTCCTTTGATTGAGCAATGGCGTCCGTGTTGTCACAGTACATCGTGACACCATTATTTATCGCGGGAAGCACTTCTAGCTCTGTGATAAATTTCTTTATCCAGACTGCTTCTTTAGCTGCCTCAGATGCTGCAATATACTCGGCTTCAGTGGTGGACTCCGTTGTAGTTGTCTGCTTTGATCTTTTCCAACTGATAGCACCGCCATTCAAAGTAAACAGATATCCTATTTTTGATTTGTTGTCATCCCTATCAGTCTGAAAGATTGCATCACAGTAACCAATGACTTTCATCTCAGAACAATTTCCGTATGTCAAAAACACATCCTTAGTTCTTCTCTGATACTTGAGGATTGTTTTGACAGCTGCCCAGTGTTGCTTACCAGGATTTGCCTGATACTTGCTCGTTATGCTAAGAGCATAAGAGACATCAGGTCTTGTACATAGAATGGCGTACATGATCGATCCTATTACTGAAGCATAAGGGATCTTACTCATACGCTCTTTATCTGAAGGAGTATGTGGACATTGCTCCTTAGATAATTTGATTCCATGACAAGTAGGTAAATTACCTCTTTTGGAATCTTCCATTTTGAATCTTTTCAAAAATTTTTCTATGTACGTAGATTGAGAAAGTCCTAACAACCTCTTAGATCTATTACGGTATATCTTAATTTCGAGGATGTAGGCTGCTTCTCCCAAGTCTTTCATGGAGAAATTCTGAGATAACCATTGCTTGGTGGCTTGCATCATGGGAATATCATTCCCGATGATTAATATGTCATCGACATATAATACAAGAAATAAAACAGCATTCCCACTACTTTTCCTGTAAACACAAGGCTCGTCTACATTTTTGATGAAGTCAAATTCTTTGATTGTCTCATCAAATCGTATATTCCAACTTTTGGAGGCTTGCTTGAGTCCATAAATGGATCGTTTAAGCTTGCACACTTTATTATGATCATCCTTAGATGTAAACCCCTCAGGTTGTGTCAAATAGACTTCCTCTACGAGGTTCCCATTAAGGAAAGCTGTTTTGACATTCATCTGCCAAATCTCATAATCAAAGTGTGCAGCTAGTGCCAGTAAAATTCGAATGGACTTTATCATTGCAACAGGCGAGAAGGTTTCGTCATAGTCAATTCCTTGGATTTGTCTATAACCTTTCTCCACCAACCTAGCCTTATAGGTTTGGATGTTGCCTTCTGCATCAGTTTTATGCTTGTAAATCCATTTGCAGCCTATGGGTTTTATCCCTTCAGGTGCATCCACCAAGTCCCAGACTTGATTTTGATACATAGAGTCTATTTCGGATTTTATGGCCTCAAGCCACTTGACTGAATCAATGTCATGCATTGCTTCGTCATAACTGGTGGGATCGTCTTTATCAATGACCTGATCATGTTCCTCATCAATATGGAAACCATATCTTTCAGGCTCATATCTTTCCATACCAGACCTTCTAAGTTCATAACCTTGTGGTTGTTCCGTCGCTGCCCTTTTGAGGAGCATGGGGCTTAGTTCTATGTTAGTTTGTTCTTCTCGTACCTCATCGAGGTCAAGTCTACTCCCACTATATTTCTTGAGAAGGAATTCATTTTCTAGAAATTATCATTTCGTGAGACAAATGTTCTTTGTTGATTTGGGACGTAGAACATGTATGCTTTTGAGTTCAAGGCATATCCTACAAACTTATATTTAATTGCCCTATCATTAAATTTGTTAGTTTGTGTGAGCTTAACATATGTGTCACATCCCCAAACTCTTAGATAATTAAGACTAGGACGTTTCCCAGACTATAACTCATATGGTGTTTGACTAACAGTCTTAGAAGAAACTTGGTTTAGTAGTAGTGTTGCAGTTTCTAAAGCAAGACCCCAAAATGAAAGAGGTAGATCCGTGTCTGGCATCATTGATCAGACCATATCTAATAATGTCCGATTTCTCCTTTTGGAGACCCCATTATGTTGTGGAGTTCCCGAAGGAGTCCACTGGGAAACAATGCCATTTTCTCTCAAGTAATCTTGAAATTCGTGCTTAAGTATTCACCACCTCGAACAGACCTTAGTGACTTAATACTTTTATTAAGCTGGTTTTCTACTTCAGTTTTGAAGTCTTTGAATTTCTCAAAGGCTTCAGATTTGTACCGCATAAGGTACACATACCCATATCACGAGTGATCATCGATAAAGGTAAGGAAGTAGGAGAATCCACCTCTAGCGGTAACTGATATTGGTCTGCATGCATCAGAGTGTATGAGCTCTAATGTCTCCGCTGCACGCTATCATTTACCTTTGAAGGGTAATTTGGTCATTTTACCAAGTAAAAAATACTCACAAGTTCCATAAGGTTCATATTTGAAGGGTCTGAAATACACATCCTTATGTAGCTTAGTTAATCTTGTTTCATTGATATGACCTAAGCGACTGTGCCATAGATGTGATTCATTGAGATTATTCGAGTTAACGTTGTCTATATTAGAGGTTGAACATTCTTTGTTAGTTTGTAAGACATAGATACCATTATTCAAAATACCATCTCCATTTTTTATTTCATTGAAATAAATAGAACATTCATACAACTTATTAGGCATGAAAAGCCTTTATTACATAAAGAAGAAATTGACATGATGTTCTTTACTAGAGAAGGTACATAAACACAATCTGCTAAGTCTAAAACTAAACCATTCGGTAAAACTAATGAATAAGTCCCCACGAACAATGCAGCCAGTTTTGCTTCATTACCCATACGTAAGTCAACCTCCCCATGACGGAGTCTCATACTATTTCTCAGGCCTTGCACATTGTTACACAAGTGAGTCCCACAACCGGTATCAAGCACCCAAGTAGAAGGTTCAGAGTTTTGAGAATATAGTTCAATCATATACAACATACCTGAAGCATTGGGCTTATTGGCCTCTTGGGCTTCCCTAGCTTCATTGGCTTTCAAGGATCTGCAGTCTTTCTTCCTATGACCCTTCTTTCCACAAAAGAAACATTTTTTCTTTCCCTTTTTCTTCTCCACCTTACCATTGGGCTTTAGGTGATCTAGAGCCTAGGCCTTGCTCTTATTTTTCTTTGGGCCTCGTGGCTTCAGGTCCATACCCATAAGCATGATGGAGGTTTTAAGCTCCGGTTTCAAGTCCTTCTCTGCTTGCTTTATCAGATTGTGCAATTCTGCTAAAGTAGCTTCTTTATCAGACAGATGAAACTGCATAATAAAGTTAGAGAAGTCTTTTGGTAAGGACTGAAGAATTAGATCGTGACCTATCTCATGATCCATGATGAACCCGAGGTTGGCCAATTTTTCAATGTGGCCAATCATCTTAAGCACATGTCCACTAACAAATCCTTCCTTATACCTTGTTTGGAATAAGGCACATGACATTTGGAATCTCACGGTATGAACAGAAGTTGCATACAACTCCTTCAAGTGAAAGATGATGGTTTGAGCATCCATATCTTCGTGAGCTATCTAAAGTTCGTCCGAAATAGAGCCAAGCATTATGAAAACTGCTTGCTCATCATCATCGACGTGTTTCTTCCAAGTATCAAATATATTTTGGTCAGCATCTTCTGCGGGTTCAGGGGAAATGGTCTTTCAAGAACATAGAAAATATTTTCTTGTCGTAAGACAATTTTAAGGTTTCTAAACCCGTCATTGTAGTTGTCCTCTTTGAGTTTATGCTCATCAAGGATGGAACAAAGTGATACTCTGTTTGCCATTTGAATGTTTGTTAAATATTTTAACCCACATGTTAAGAGAGAATGTTAAAATTAGGAATATGTTTTCATTAATGTTTCATAATAACATGGGCTTTTAATATTATGACGTGTTGGAGTTCTACGGCCCCGAGGATCGATTATCAAGCATAGAATATATGTGAACACATACGAGGAAGTTACGGAATACTTACATCGATCGGTTGAGTGACGCGGTGGACAACAAAAATTGATTTTCTACCCACTGGAGTGCTCGGCAGTGAGCTGTTGTCCTCTACCATTTTCGGTCTTTGGTTGAGCTCCATCAAGCTCCAAGCTTCGTCAAATGATTCCAAGCTCATGGGTGGACTTCCCTATCACCTTCGCATGTCTCTCGAAGTGCTAGCTCTCTTGATTTTTACCACAAAAATCAAACACTTTGATTCCCATTATTCTCGGCAAACTGCAACCCAGTGAGGAGAAAATGAAGCCCCTTGGGCGTGAGAGAGATGGAGAAGAGAGAAGAGAGAGATATGTGTTATGTTTTGATTTTGTGTATCAAATACACTTAAATTAATTTCAAATTCATTTACCACACATTTGGCTTTTCAAAAGTCAAACCATTAAAGCCATAAATGCTTGCCAACCATACACATCACTTGCCATCAATCAGTGAATAGTGACTGGCGTCAATCACTCAAAGTGAAAGACATCCATCACTTGATTGACGAATGATGTGATGCTAAATGCGACTAGCAATTTGACGCTAGATTTGACTTGTTTGCCGCACTCGAATTCAAAATGCGAATGCGCTTGCAAATAATCCCGGGCTCGGGTTCGCTAATTCCAAATTAACAAATTTTCCGTTGCGACGTAATTAAATCTAATTTAATTAAATAATCATGCCGAGTATAATTACTATTCACGTCGCTAACGAATTAATTCTAAATTGATTCGTTCGCCTGAATTAAAATCTAATTTCAATTCCGCGTCGAAATCCAATTTCGCTTAATATATCGAATATATTAATTTATCGATTAATTCCAAATTAATCGTTATCTCTCTTTAAATGATATTTTATCCCAGATAAATTATCTCCGCAATTAATCCCATATTAATTTTCTCTCTCATCTAATTAATCCCAGATTAATTAAAAGTGCGAGTCATAAGTCATCGGTGAATCTTTGGGAAGCGACCCATGAGATCCCCGGATATGTTGGTAGTAAATTCGGTCGTCGGACTATCCGAACACGTAAGTACCAAGTACTACGTTTTACCGATTTACAAGACAATGTTGGCTTCTAGCAAAGCGCCATGCCTACCAAATTCTCCAGAAATATCCATACAGAAATAAGGATCTATATCAGGCGTAGTATACGTAGTATTGCGTATTTCGATCCAGTATCGGATGATCACATGCAAGGCCTGGGGCTGGTACAGTGTCTACCCCGTACAAAGCATATATCGAATTACGAGCAACTAGTCTCTTTATTATCGGATAATCATGACCAAGTCATATTATCCCGACGGTTGCAACATTTTTAGAGAACCAGTTCTGTATCCAACGCGATCATCAACTCTATATGACTGGAGTGACACTTCCGTCTTGACATCACACCCAACACACTACGATTCTCAATATACTCAGCAGAGGCGTACACAGAACCGGTTAAAGCCCTGGACGACCACATCCAAAGTATATTGATTGTCGCAAGTATTAGCGGTGCAAGTCTCAGGTTAAGACCAAATACACCTACCCTAATTTCGGACTTCCATAGACACATAGTCATACTACAAATGGAATTCCGAAGGGGTATATCCAGAGCGAAGCTGTTTCCCGTACCATCGGTAAACACAACCTCATATTACACTTGCATGAGTATCCTATACCCAAATATATGAGAACTATGCCGTTGTGCCCTCACAACTCTCACAAGTGTAATACTAGTCTTTTACGTATTTATCGATGTCCAATCTCGATAATACTCTAACTAGGGATATTTAATGATTTATCCTTCGTGGATTGATACTGTCTCATATCATTCTCAATCCATGAACAAATCATAGGGACCTCCTATCATTTATATATCTTGGTGATCTAATCACAAATGATAAGAGTGCAATCTCCTTTGTCACATAGTTAATTTGTACAACAACACCATGATCTGTACAAATAGTGACGCTATGGGTCATAATTGTCCAACAATCTCCCACTTGGCCTATAGCCAATCACTCGAGTGTCTAACACCCGAACTATGTGCGGTTGGCTCAAACTGCTGAGAAAGGGTTTTCGTCAGTGGATTTGTATGATTATCATCTGATGAGATTATTCGATCATCACATTGCCACAATGTATGATCCGAACGAATCAGAAGAATATCGAAGTATATATCTGGATCGTTGATGAGACCATTAATTCTTTAGCCAGTGCTGACGCCTAGCTCAGCTGCTAACAGAACTATATCTAATCTAATTAGATTTATTATCGACCCAAATGGCTTCTATTGCTGCCTCAGCTGCAGCAATAACCCGCATTTTTTTTTTATTCGGTAACAGTATCTTGCTTGGAAGATTTCCAGCTGACTGTACCGTTATTCAAACTTTATAGTACCGTTTTACGACTTATAGTCGTCTTCATCGGTTAGGAAACTTGCTACAGTGATCCCAGTCACTTCAAGTTCTCCTTCTCCATAGTATAAGATATCATCCTTAATTCTCTAAGAAACTAACGGATGTTCTTACTTTCAATCCAGTGACTATCACTTGGATTGGCCTGTTTGTGAATCCATATGCTCAAAGCGTATGAGACACCAGGTCGCGTACATTTTTCAATGTATGAGTTCTCGGAGAGTTTCAACAACTTTTAGATCTATCCTAGTAGATCTTTATTCCTAGAATAAAAGTTGTTTCTCACAAGAATTCTATAGAGAATTTTCTCGAAATCCAAGCTTTCACCGATAGTTTTATGGGAATATCATTTCCAAGAAATGACATATTATCATTATTTTATAAGACATCCACTGTCAGCGCGCTCAAACTAACCCTCTTATATACACAAGAATCATTTTCGTTTTGAATTAAATCATAAACTATTATGATTACATCAAAACGATAATTCTAAAAACCTATGCTTGCTTCAATCCAAACATGGATTGAATAACCTGCAAACCTTGTTTGCTTGTTATGGTACGAAAAAACCGACAGGATGTTGTAAACATCCTCCAAAAGGTTTCCTTTTCAGGAAAGCGATTTTCCCATAAAGCTGTCATATTTCATAAATGAAACACGCAGCTTTAGCAAGCATTATCCAAATGGATTTACCGTGGCAACAGGTAAAAGGTTGAATCGTAATCGACACAATGTTGATAACGATACCTTTCCGCTAAAAACCTAGCTTTATACGTTGGTATGTTGCCTTCCATGTATGTCTTCTTTGAAGACTTATATAGTACCAATAGGCACAATGCCTTGCGGTACATCAACTAGTGTCCAAACATAGTTGATATACATGGATCCATTTCGGATTATATGGCACTTTGCCATAATCGGGAGTCGATACCTTGTATCTGTTGGACAATTATGACCAATATCGTCACTATTTGTACAGATCATGGTGCTGTTGTACAAATTAACTATGTGACAAAGGAGATTGCACTCTTATCATTTGTGATTAGATCACCTAGATATATAAATGATAGGAGGTCTTTATGATTTGTTCATGGACGGAGAATGATATGAGACAGTATCAGTCCACGAAGGATAAATCATTAAATATCCCTAGTCAGAGTATTATCGAGATTAGACATCGATAAATACGTAAAAGACTAGTATTACACTTGTGCGGGTTGTGAGGGCACAACGACATAGTTCTCATATATTTGGGTATATGATACTCATGCAAGTGTAATAGAAGGTTGTGTTTTACCGATGGTACGGGAAACAGCTTCGCTCTGGATAGACCCCCTCAGAATTCCATTGGTAGTATGAATATGTGTCTATGGAAGTCCGAAATCAGGGTAGGTGTATTTGGTCTTAACCTGAGACTTGCACCGCTAATACTTGCGACAATCAATATACTTTGGTTAAGGTCGTCCAGGGCTTTAACAGGTTCTGTGTACGCCAATACTGGGTATATTGAGAATCGTAGTGTGTTGGGTGTGATGTCAAGACGGAAGTGTCACTCCAGTCATATGGAGATGATGGTCAAGTAGGATACGATACTAGTACTCTTAAATGCTGCAACTATCGGGATATTATGACTAGGTCAGGTTTATCCATTATAGAGACTAGTCACCAGACATCCGACATGTGCTTCATACGGGGCAGACACAATTCCAGCCCCAGGCCTAGCACGTGATCATCCGATACTGGACACAAATATGCAATACTACGTATACTACGCCTGATACAGATCTTTTATTCCTGTAAGGATATTTCCGGAGAATTGGGTAGGCATGGCGCTTTGCTAGAGTCCAACCTTGTCCTGTAAATCGGTATAAACGTAGTACTTGGTACTTACGTGTTCGGATAGTTCGACGACCGAATTTACTGCTAACATATCCGGGGATCTCATGGGTCGCTTCCCAAAGATTCACCGATGACGTATGACTCGCACTCTAAATTAATCTGGGATTAATAAGATGAGAGAGAAAATTAATCTGGGATTAATTACGGAGATATTTTATCTGGGATAAAATATCATTTAAAGAGAGATAACGATTAATTTGGAATTAATCGATAAATTAATATATTTGATATATTAAACGAAATTAGATTTCGACGCGGAATTAAAATTAGATTTTAATTCGGGCGAACGAATTAATTTAGAATTAATTCGTTAGCGACGTGAATAGTGATTTCACTAGGCGTAATCATTTAATTACGACGCAAGGGAAAATTCGTTAATTTGGAATTAGCGAACCCGAGCCCGAGATTATTTGCGAGCGTATTCGCATTTAGAATTCGAATGCGGCACGCAAGTCAAATCAAGCGTCAAATCGCTAGTTGCATCTAGTGTCACATCAAGCATCAAATCATGTCACTTTGAGTGATGTAACCATTGATTGATTGATTGATGTGACTTGATGTGAGTTGATGTTTGAGTGTTTGACACTCAAGTGTGATGGTTGATGTGAGTTGTTGGATTAATTAAAATCTATTTACCTTATTTGATTTTGGTAATTGATTTTAATATTTGTTGGTGTATTACATACACAATAACAATTATAACACACACAACTCTCTCTTCTCTCTTTCTCTCTACTCTTCACGCCCAAATGGGCCAAAATGCTCACTGGTTTTGCCAAGAAAACCGAGCAGTGGGAAGCAAGAGTTGGAAATTTATGGCAAATTTCTTGAGTTCTAGCACACTTACGAGACATCCGAAGGTGATAGGGAAGTCCACCCATGAGCCGGGAACCATTCGACGAAGCTTGGAGCTTGTTCGAGGAGCTCAAAAATAGAAAATGGAGGGCTGTGAACTGCTCACTGCCGAGTCCACTGCAAGGGCAGAAATCAGATTTTGTTGTCTTCCACGTCGCTCAACCGATCGATGTGAGTATTCCGCAACTTCTTCGATTTGTATTCGCACTTGATTCATGCTTATTATTGATCTTGGGACCTTAATAGAAACCAACAGTATCACTTCCTCGTACGTAGTCAGTTGGTATACCTCAAAAGATTGACATCTTTATAAGGTGAGATCAAAAACCCATACCCTAGGTTATTTTCTGACTCTCTCCGACTTACGCGGTTCTTGTGTATTCGAAGATTAATGGTATAGTTTCATCCTTGATGAACTATTTGTGTTCCATTAGGATTCGGTGCCTTGAATAGTATTACTCCGATTTTCATCGAGTTTTACTATCCTCCCTCTTACCACTGCATATCGGTATTCCTCTTAGGAAGACCGCATGGTGAGCAACAATTAAATTGTTCTCTTGTGAGATGTATAAGTACTATACTTTGGTATCCCTAGGATAACCTACAATTGACACTTATCCAATTTGGGTTCTAGTTTGGTATCATCCAAACATATGCCTAGCATACCCAAATAATCAGGAATGAGAAAACCCAGTTTCTTTCCTGTTCATATCTAATATGAAATCTGTCAAACAGATTTTTATGGAACCTTATTCAAAATAAGTTCTGCACTGTTTATGCTTATCCGTTGAGGGAAATGGTAGCTCAGAGCGACTCATGATTAGCCTTATCATGTCTAACACAATTCGGTTAATCCGTTCGGACACACCGTCAAATTGACTTGTTCCGGGAGGAGTCCTCATTGAAAGAATACTATAATCTTTCAAGTATATTAGAAACTTATTGCTTAAATATTTTTCATCATGGTCTAACCGTGACGATTTAATACTATAGCCAATCTGTTTGTCTATTTTCGTGTCGAAACTTAAAAGTTTCTGATTTGTGTTTCAAAAGAGACACATAACTATAACGCGATGCCACATCCGTATAGGTCACGAAATATCCATATCCATATCTAGCCTAGCTAGACATGGGCCCACTTGCTTCACTATGAACTAGGGCTAACAGATTGGTGGCATTTGCACTTTTTCCCAGTAAAGGTGTTTTAGGCATTTTGCCCAATAAACTAGATTCATAGACTTTATTTGAATGGAATCAAATCAGTCCTAGTACCCACTCTTTGAAAGTGTGGATATACGAGTCTTGTTTGATTGTGTCCCAGACAACAATGCCACAATATGTTTATTCTGATCAAATCAGTTTGAGCTATTTGTTTGTCATGTTATATGTTTGAGATTTATTTATATTCAAAATATAAATTCTGTCATTCACATCTAATGTGTTTATCTCAATATCATCTTTATAAAATAAAACACTTTAGTGTTCTAGAATATAAAGGTATACTCGCAACGAGTTATACTCGATATAGAGATAATGTTTCTAGTCAAACTAGTTACATTATAACAGTTTCCTAATTTAAGTACACACCCGAATGATAGTTCCTAAACTTAGGTATCTATGGTAAAATAGCGACTTTCGTCCCGTTTTCGATTCGCAGATTAATCTCAATTGAAGTCAGTATTCTGCTCATAGCAGATTCTGCACATCAATGCATATTTATGTATCACACTTAGTATTTAAAATCCAATTTTAATACTAGTAGTGAACATATTTATGACAAACATATTTGAAGTCAGAGCCTTGCACGTCTTCAATTCCTTCATGTCTGCTCTGTCCATACGGCAGTCACGCTTCAGTGATCCCATTTGCCACAGTTTAAGCAGACATCTTAGTATATGTCCTTTGTCTTCCTACAACGGATTATACATTGATACATAGATAATGTTTCTAGTCAAACTAGTTACATTATAACAGTTTCCAAACTTAGGTACACACCCGAAGGGTAGTTCCTAAACTTAGGTATCTACGGTTAAAACAACGACTCTCGTCCCGTTTCCAATTCGCATATTAAATCTCAATTGAAGTCAGTATCCTGCTCAAAGCAGATTCTGAACATCAATGTATATTAATATAACACACTAAGTATCAAAAATCCAATTTTAAATTCTAGTAATGAATATATTTTATGACAAACATATTTGAAGTCAGAGCCTAGCCCGTCTTCAATTCCTTCATGTCTGCATTGTCCAAACAGCAGTCACGCTTCCGCGATCCCGTTTGCCATAATTTGGGCAGATAACTTGGAATATTTCATTTGTTTCCCAGAAGATTATAATGACTTTGCCTTTTTCCCTTTTCCACACTCCAGAAGCCTTTGGCCAAGCCTCGGGTTTCTAGAATATCGAAGTAAGGTGCGCCTTGCGCTTCTTGCCTAATTGCAAACTTTGACTTTGTCTCCTTGAGAACAGTCATTAACTCTCCAAGAGTTATTATTGCAATTTAGTACTTCAAAGATCTAGGAATAGATCTATGAAATAGATCCTTCAATTTCAATATCATACTTTAAGGACCTAATCCTTAGTTCTGATAAAGAAATTAAGGAGTCTATTTGACAAGTATAATGGATTAAGCACTAAAGTTATCATTACATTAATCTTCCAAAGATCATGCTCAACTATTTGCTTAACTCCGGGCTTAGGACTAATATGTTATTTTATCAAATAAAGCAACTTATTAGTTTCCAGGACCATCCTGAAATTTTATTCCCAATTTGAAAATTAAACCATTTAAATACATTTTCCCTAGGATTATGTTTTAAATGTCAATCTTTCAATTTCTATCTTGATTCTAATAGTCCAACTATTTGATCAACGATTTAGGTATTATTTATTATAATGATTATTATAGTCCAACTATTTAATCAACTATAACTTAATAGATTAAAATCAATTATATTGATTACTATAATCCAATTATAAAATCAACTATAAATGAATAGTTTGAATACAGTCCAACTGTTAATTAAAACAACAATTTAAATATTAGTCCAACTAACATTTAATTTATTTGACGAATGATATTTGTTTGAGCGCGTATGGCAAGTAATTAAACAAATATTGCAAATTCAATTCTTGCCTCCCACTATTTTTCGGCGAGCCTCTAACCCTCTGTCGAGTACTCGGGAAACCGTGTTTCCTAGTGGGCTAGGATCCCGTTAAATATCACACAATCTTGACTTTGGCCAACAAATTGTATGATAATTAACTAGGTAGATCTCTAAGATCAATTGGATCCCATCCAAGTCCGAAATATATATCTTATATATGCCAATATATCCAATATATTGCCTAACCTTTTTCCTCTGAATCAACTAAGCCTTGGCTTTGGCACAACAAACTTAGTGATCCCAGTTAAGCGCGACCCATTGACCATGGAAAGCTTCGTAATCAATGTCGATGGACAAGAAATGGTCTTGACTTTGGCCAACAAACCACAACTTGGACAAGACACCAATATGGAACAAAGCCTTCGTGATTCAAACACATCCTCGACGGACAAAGGTCTTGACTTTGGCCAACAAACCAATGTCAGTCTTGGATCTTGAGCAAGAATCACTCAATGGAAGGAAAAACGCTTAATATTATGTTAGGGTTTTTCGCGTGCAAATTGGCAACCAATTTATTATCTTTGTTAAGGTCTCATCATCATACACCTTTAAACATGCATTCTAAATACATAATAAAGCGCATATGGTTAAAATAATAATGATATGCGGATGGATACTTTACACATCGATCCTAGATCAAATATATCCCTTTCTCTCTCCCGCTAGCACATGTATTACTTCTACCCGTTACACTACACTTCTAAAGAAACCTCATTTATGTTGAGGGGAATAAGTGAGAAGAGAATACAAAGAATAAGGAGGTAATAAGGCTGGACACGCAGGTCCAATTAATAAATCAAATTTATTACAACAATTTCTAAAATTGTCCCACCCATCTAATATCCATCCGATATACGTTATTCATGCATCGCAACAATGTATTCACACAAGAATGTTATCAATCAATCTAATCAAATTAATTAATCTCATAATTAATGACCATCCAATGTTCAAACAACGATTTGATTTTGCGCGAGTTAAACTCGTTTTGCGAATAAGTACTTAAAGTACAAATTCTCGAATTAAATTAAACTACAAAATTAAATCCAATTTAATATGTATTTAATAGTAATCCGCTATTTAATTCCAAATTAAATATTACACTTTATTAATAAACCTTTACGACTTAAATTCCAAATTTAATCGTTACGGGTCTCAAAGCCTGATTAACGTCCAACGTTAATTTAATTAAAGTCCAATGGGCTTTTAATTAATTTCTTCAAGGCGTGGACTTTTGGTCAACTCGGGTCAAACCGATAACCAAAGTCCAATCAAGGAGTAACCCCATAAGCCTAGAAATCAATTTAGGCCCATTAGGCCTAATTAAATAATTAAGGTCCATTAGTCGCATTTCGGCTTTATGGAGGCGGTTTTGGGCCCAATTGGATCCAACCAATTTTGCCTAAACCCAACTTAGTACAACCAAGCCCAATAAGCTCAATTACAACACTACAAGCCCAAATCCAATTTAAGGCCCAACATAATTAAATTACAAAATCCAATTTCACAATTTAATTACCTAAAGTGTACAACACAATTAATCACCCAAATCAATATTTCTAAAACATCAATTAGCCTAATTAATCATGCTCATTTACATTAAATCATGTCCAACACAATTTAACAAAAAATCAAACCCAAACATGCTTCTTAACTCTCGGCAATGGAGGGTAATTTTATGTCCGATTCGGTTTCAATCCAATTAATTCCACAATCGACATTAAATCAACATCCCAATTGATTCCAACTCATCCAATGAATCAAAAAATAAAAAATTACCAAGAATTAGGGCACTCAACCATTCGGCCAACACAAGAAATTTGGGAATATTTGTTCCAAACATAATTTCATCAAATTGATCCAATCAACACTTAATTAAAACACATTTAAGCATACTAATTCATCCAATTTCATTAAATCATGCTCAAATTCATTTTACCCAAATTTTAAGCCCTAATCAAATTTCATGCTTTTCAATCGCTCTGATACCATTGTTGGAGTTCTACGGCCCCGAGGATCGATTATCAAGCATAAAATACATGTGAACACATACGAGGAAGTTGTGGAATACTTACATCAATCGGTTGAGCGACGCGGTGGACAACAAAAATTGATTTTCTGTCCACTGGAGTGCTCGGCAGTGAGCTGATGTCCTCTACCATTTTTGGTCTTTGGTTGAGCTCCATCAAGCTCCAAGCTTCGTCAAATGATTCCAAGCTCATGGGTGGACTTCCCTATCACCTTCGCATGTCTCTTGAAGTGCTAGCTCTCTTTATTTTTGCCATAAAAATCAAACACTTTGCTTCCCATTATTCTCGGCAAACTGCAAACCAATGAGGAGAAAATGAAGCCTCTTGGGCGTGAGAGAGATGGAGAAGAGAGAAGAGAGAGATGTGTGTTATGTTGTGATTTTGTGTATCAAATACACTTAAATGAATTTCAAATTCATTTACCACACATTTGGCTTTTCAAAAGTCAAACCATTAAAGCCATAAAAGCTTGCCAACCAAACACATCACTTACCATCAATCAGTGAATAGTGACTGGCGTCAATCACTCAAAGTGAAAGACATCCATCACTTGATTGACGAATGATGTGACGCTAGATGCGACTAGCGATTTGATGTAAGATTTGACTTGCTTGCCGCACTCGAATTCGAAATGCGAATGCGCTCGTAAATAATCCCAGGCTCGGGTTCGCTAATTCCAAATTAACGAATTTTCCGTTGCGACGTAATTAAATCTAATTTAATTAAATAATCATGCCTAGCATAATTACTATTCACGTCGCTAACGAATTAATTCTAAATTAATTCGTTCCCCGAATTAAAATCTAATTTCAATTCCGAGTCGAAATCCAATTTCGCTTAATATATCGAATATATTAATTTATCGATTAATTCCAAATTAATCGTTATCTCTATTTAAATGATATTTTATCCCAGATAAATTATCTCCGCAATTAATCCCAGATTAATTTTTCCTCTCTCATCTAATTAATCTCAGATTAATTAAAAGTGCGAGTCATACGTCATCGGTGAATCTTTGGGAAGTGATCCATGAGATCCCTGGATATGCTTGCAGTAAATTCGGTCGTCCGACTATCCGAACACGTAAGTACCAAGTACTATGTTTTACCGATTCACAAGACAAGGTTGGCTTCTAGCAAAGCGCCATGCCTACCCAATTCTCCAGAAATATCCTTACAGGAATAAGGATCTATATCTGGCGTAGTATACGTAGTATTGCATATTTCGATCCAGTATCGGATGATCACATGCAAGGCCTGGGGCTGGTACAGTGTCTGCCCCGTACGAAGCATATATCAGATTACGAGCAACTAGTCTCTTTATTATCGGATAATCATGACCAAGTCATATTATCCCGACGGTTGCAACATTTTTAGAGAACCAGTTCTGTATCCCTACGCGATCATCAACTCCATATGACTGGAGTGACACTTCCGTCTTGACATCACACCTAACACACTACGATTCTCAATATACCCAGCAGAGGCGTACACGGAACCCGTTAAAGCCCTGGACGACCACAACCAAAGTATATTGATTGTCGCAAGTATTAGCGGTGCAAGTCTCAGGTTAAGACCAAATACACCTACCCTGATTTCGGACTTCCATAGACACATAGTCATACTACCAATGGAATTCCGAGGGGGTCTATCCAGAGCGAAGCTGTTTCCCGTACCATTGGTAAACACAACCTCATATTACACTTGCATGAGTATCCTATACCCAAATATATGAGAACTATGATGTTGTGCCCTCACAACGCGCACAAGTGTAATACTAGTCTTTTACGTATTTATCGATGTCCAATCTCGATAATACTCTGACTAGGGATATTTAATGATTTATCCTTCGTGGATTGATAATGTCTCATATCATTCTCAATCCAAGAACAAATCATAGGGACCTCCTATCATTTATATATCTTGGTGATCTAATCACAAATGATAAGAGTGCAATCTCCTTTGTCACATAGTTAATTTGTACAACAACACCATGATCTGTACAAATAGTGACGCTATGGGTCATAATTGTCCAACATGACGTTACTCACACTCAATTGTTTTAAAATTTTAAGCAAATCATATCAACCCCAATATGATGGATTTCTTGTGGGCAAGGATCCCATTATCATCATTTCATAACCCCGACTAAGGCCAGTCGTTATAAAATACGATAATTAGGTAGGTTCCCAACCATTTTATGATATAAATCACAATTCCTTGATCATTGGGTTGTGCAATCAAACATGTCATAGCTTATGCTAGTCCTTGAGGACACCCAATCATTGCCACTAAGTTATAAGACCACGCCTAAGGGTCTTTACGTCTTATGACTCAGAAAAGTCAAACCATTGTCAATAGTACTATTTAAGGACAAATTGGTATTGGTCATTCTGGTAAAGCCTAGTCCTGCCAATACGGTTTAAGCCATTTGGGTCTATACTTTACAATGTGAGGCAAATTTTAGACTTAAATTATTATTGAGGATTTTAGCAAGTTTAAGTGAATAACTGTCAAATGGATTCCTCCTTTGAAAATTCCCCAGAGGAAGGGTGGAGCGAACTCTCTTAAATACCCTTACCTCTTAGGCTCTTATTGCCTTGGTGACAAGAATAAACAATAGATCCTCCAAATTAGTCCAACACTTTAAATATGCTTTAAGGTAAGCTTTGAGTAAAAGATTATCTAGATGTCTTCACAGCTTTTCCTTTTGGCTATAAAAAGGTAGTGAGTGAAAGAAGACACCAAATCATTATCTAACTCTAGTAATACCTTTGGTTAAATTAACTTTAGTTTGGAAAGTTTTATTAACGCCTTGGTCCCACCCCACTTGTATCTTTTATAATGTCTTTTATTACAAACAAGTGATTTATATTTATTAGCCTTAAAGGTAATAAATCTCTAAGTTCATCACTGAATAATTACTTAGCTAAGGAATAAGTAATACACTCTCTATTTCCTTAGAAAATCTCTAGATGTTTGCACCCTAAAATAATCATGTCAATTCTAATCATACATAGAATCATCAAGCATATGAGTTTTAATATGTTGGAATTATTTTAGGCATTAAATAACTTTGAATAATATTTAATTATGATATTGCATTTATTTTAATCAAATAAATTTACTATTCACATTTTTTACAGATGCGTGAACTTTAAATGTAATTTCATAATTCAAATCTTAACCAAATCATGCAAAACTCGTGCCTAAAATTAAGTTCAGGGTGTTAGCTTTCGAGTTCAAATGAGAGAGAACTAATCAAAACAAAAACGGCCCTCTGATACCACTGTTGGGAAGCGGCCGTGAGTGCACAATGGAAAATTAAATAAATCAAATTATGATGTCTCTATCCATTTGCCCAAGATCCATTTGTTTTTATTATTCTACAAGCCTAGGCATGTTACTATATATTCTAAGCATAAAAACTCATAAAACATGCAAAGAACATAAACCTAAACATGCTAACTATCATAAGAACTCTAATTAAAATAAAGAAAGAAAAAGACTTACTTGAACGGAAAACTCCTCTAGTCCTCCCTCCAATCTACAAGCTTTTCTCGAACTCGGCAAGCTCTTCCACATTCCGAAGAGCCACCCAAGTGTGTGGCCTCCAAAGGTGCACACACCAAAGCCAAAACTCATCGGCAAGACTACGCCTTGAGTGCACGGGTAGTTGCCCTTAGTGCTAGCCTAGGTAAATACCTCAAAACTTTTAACTCAAGGTTCCTCTAGTCAATTAGACTTAAGGATCCTCAAAATCAGTGGCTTACTCTTAAACTTTAGAGTTGCTCACTTATATAAACCGAAAATATGAAAGGTTTGGTGCAAAAATTTGTAAAGAATTCATTGGGTTTATATAGGTGCTCCAAAAAAACCAAAATTAATTAAGAATCCGATGTGAGATAAAAACTAATTTAATCTTAGCCATTGGATCTTAATTTAGTGGTTTAATGAGATTATAAAACCCTAATAAGAGTTTTGGCCGAATTAGAATTCAAAACAAATAACAAATAAAAACTTTTTACTATTCATATTACTATTCACATTACTATTCATGTTATTATTCACTTTACTATTCACAATTTTTTATTTTTTTATTTATTCATTCCAATTCCCAAAGTACCCCTGTCGTCATTCACCATTCCCTAAGCCACTATGGAACCTCATAAATGATATGTTCAATAATTAAACATATTGAACCATTTATGAACAATTCCTACAGCAATCATATATGTTGTTAAATTTATACTGTGCACTGTGAACCATTGATTTCGACTTTGTTGTGTGTGACCTTTTGGGTTCCCCTCAAGTTGGACATGAAATGAATAATGATAATTTAATCGAACATAAATTATCCTCTGATCAGATGGTCGTTCGATTTCAATGACCAAGGTTGACATCTAGAAACATGTCAAGGCCCCGAAATGAGAAGGAAAGATATATACTCATTCTGTATGTGATTTACATATGATACGGTCCCTCGCCTCACTGTATCCCCACTGTTTGACCTAAGGTATGGAAAATGTCTACCCATATAGTCAAAGGTATGACGTTAATAGTGTAATGAATCGTGCTAACCCAAGAATCTCACATGATTCTTCTGCTGCGGCCACAGTCTCAAGCACTGATCACACATATCAACCCGTGAACTAGAATACCACTCTTATAAGAAAATATTATCCGAGAGAGTGGTGATTCTCTGTTGTATCTTTACAAACTTCATGTGTTTCAACAAATGACCCAATCATACCCTTATGACCGGATCTTTTGAACCGGGGAAGGAGAATGTCAAAGCTATTTGATCCACACATAAGATTGTAAAGACCTCAAGTCTAAGGACTAGTCATACAATCGATACATGAAAGTTCTCACAGACACATGGGATAAACACTCCATGTGAAAACTTTCGGCGGTCAGTTCGATAGACACGAGAAACTCATGCATCCATATGATACACCAAGCGGATGGATCTCTGCTAGTAGCCTATGAGATCGGCTACCCCACATAAGTGCGGATCATATCATCATGCTAGTCTCTCCTCTTTGTGAACGCCCAGATTATTCATAAAACTATGACTATGAACGTTTAAGAGTAATGATTCTCATAAGGCGTGGAAGCCATCATCTTATTACTCCAAGGGCTTTATTACAGTGTTTGATGATTCATATAATTTATGTAAGACACATATAATAAAGATTTCCATTTTATTAATTAATGAAAATATAACAAATACATGTACATATAGCTCATCCACAAGTTGGGTATGGGGCATATCCCTAACATTTAGAATAAATATATGTTTGTTGTATAACATGTGTTGATGTTAGTTTTGATGCTAAAATTGGATTTTAGGAGCATTGAAGTATTTTGGAGAAAATTGGAAATGTTTAAAATTCATTTGAAGGCAAATTTATCACTACTAACATTTTACAAGTGGCGATGTCACGAGACTCAACTTTCTGAACTGCAGGCGTCGCGACACTGACCCTTGGGTTTCGTGACACTGGGCTCTCATAGATTAGGTATCGCGACTCCCAATCATGCGCGTGACTCACCGAGAGCTTTTGCTCATGAGTATTGAAACTTAATTTTCTCCGTTCCGGAGTTTCCGGACTCCGTTGGTCCATGTTTTTCCTACATACTCGTAACAGAATGTAGTTTTACATAAAATATTTTAAAAATACACACACGCTAGATATCCATGGGTTAGACCCACTTTCACTGTGTGGGGCACCGATCCGACCCTATGGGTCCCACTTCCTCCTCAATAGAATGGTATCAGAGCAGGTCTTAACCACACAACACATGTTGTATGTTTGACATGTATTTGAATCTATACCTCTATATTTTAATTTAATTATGCATAAGTCATATTGGATATGTATTGCATGTTTTAAGTTAAATTATTTTATTTTGAACCAATTATGTTAATTACTTGATTGTCATAAATCTCTCGTGAATAGGTGATTACTTTAATTAGGTAATAGTATTAATAATCTAGGAGCATTATTAGATGGTTCGTCTTGTCAATACAGAGATGAATGAGTTCTTACTAATTATGACCAAGACGGTCGATAGTGTGGGGGTATAAGTGCTCGAAACTTAGGTCGCTCCGGTAAAATATTAGATGTAGCGTGATGAGTCATCATTTTCACCCAATACCGTCATTATTGTGAGGGTGTACTTACAAAGATCATTAGTGCACATTGACAAGTACATACCCATAACACATTTTAATCCAATACCGTCATTATTGCGAGGATAAGAAACTATCCAGGACCAAACTAGAAGTCACATAAATGTGATTGACCTTGGAGGTATACCTAATGAGTTTATAAAGGCCAGGACCGTCGATAGTGTCAGGCTGGAGTAAATATCATGGGATCCACTTCCCGCTAGGAAATTTTGATAGTCAAATTGTTTTTCCTGTTAAGCGGGATTACGGAATTACGTGAAGTAGTGGGAGAGCACTAATAAATTTAAAATTCCATAATCGTATTAGTGTTTTTATATTGAAATGAAAAATTTTCTACTAGTGTTTAATTGTTGTTTTGTAGATGGCTGTCACAAATCCATTAGCGCGACTTATGGATTTTAATAAGCTGAAATGAGCCGAGAACTATTTTGAATGGGAAATGAATATATGCCTTGTCTTGGAGTTCAAAAAGTTAAGCTATGTGATGATCAATCCATTGCCTGTTGCAATTGATCTTGATTTCATTCCTGAAGAGTGAGACTTTTGAAAATGGAATGATGATAACCTAAGTGTGAAATCCTACATTTTAGGATCGATGGTTGCAGATTTGCTCAGACAGTACCTAGAGGTATCAGATGCTTGGAGCATTATGAGAACACTCAAGGAGTTGTTCGAAGCAAATCAAGAAATAGGAATATATTGGAGGTCTAAGGAATTATTCCATGCTACGTTCAAGGATGGAAGAGTGGTCATCATTCATGTTTTGAACATGATCGACCAGATCAGATATTTGGAACGACAATGCATTGTGATTGATGAACTAAAATTTGAGTATGTCTTCTTTGTTTGGTACTTATGCTGGATTTGTGTTAAACTTTCATATGCTTTCGATGCAAGCCAGTTATGAAGAACATCATAACATATTAGGTTAACATAATAAGGAGATAAAAGGCTGGACACGCAGGTCCAATTTAATAAATTCTAAATTGATTACAATTTCCAAAATTTCCCTCACCCTTCTAATATCCATATAATATACATTATTCATACAACACATTCATGTATTCATACAAAGCATGTTATTCAATCAATCTAATCCAATTAATTAATCTTTGATTAATGACCATCCAATGTTCAAACAACGATTTGATTTGCGCGATCCTAACTCATTTAAGAATAAATACTCAAAGTAAGTATTCTTGAATTATATTGAACTACAACTTTAAATCCAATTTATTTGTATTCAATACTAATTCCAAATTTAATTCCAAATTAAATATTTAGACATACTTATAAGCCTTAAAGACTTGGATTCCAAATCCAATCTTAATGGGTCTCAAAGGCCCAAACAACATCCAATGTCATTTTAATTAAAGTCCAATGGGCTTTTAATTAATTCTTAAGGCATGGGCTTTGGCCATAATGGGTCAAACCCAAAATGCAAAGGCCCAATAGGAATCACCATATTGCCTAAAATTAATTTAGGCTCATTAGGTCCAATTAAATTCTTTAAAAGGCCAAGTGATGTATTTGGATTTTATGGAATTGATTTTGGGCCCAATTGGATCCAATCCAAAATTCCAAAACCAAACTTGCTCAAACCAAGCCCATTATGCCCAAATACACACTTTTAGCCCAATTCATAATTTAAAGGCTTATTAACATAATTATAATATTCCAAATATCACAATTATTTTAATTAAAGTGTATTAGCCATGATTAATTAATTAAACTCAATATTTCCAAAATACCAATTAACTTAATTAATCATGCTTAATCCATCAATTTATGCTCAACACAAATTGAAGCCAAAACACATCATTTCATGCTCAACATGCTCTTGAATTTAACATAAACATTATTGACTTTGATTCTAATCTAATCAAACCAACAATCAACATTTAATCATGCATTTAAACACATCCAATGTTGTAAAAAATTAAAATTCAAAGTGCAGTCCAAGCGGTATCATTCGGCCAAGGTAAGAAAATTAAAAATTTTTGATCCAATCAATTTTTCTCAAATCTAATCATGCACAACTCTAAGTTAACATATTCTAAGCATGCTCAAAGCATCAATTTGAAGAAATCATATTCAAAACACAAAAGCCCCAAATTTTAGTCTCTTGAACCCTAAAATTTTCATGCTTAAAATTGGCTCTTGATATCATTGTTAGTGTTCCTAGAACATGCCAAGGATCTAATAAGCAAGAAATTTGTTCATAAATTCATTATAAGTTGCGGAATTACTTACATTGAATGAATTTGAGCTTTTAAATTTTTGAGAAGAAGATCTCCAACATCCAACCTTTGTGTTGATTCCAAGCTTTGAGTTGTGAAGATCTCCAAGATCCAACTTTGTGTTGATTCCAAGCTTTGAGTTGGTTTCCCTATCACCTTAGAAGACTTCTACAAGTGCTAGCTTTGTTGATTTTGCAACAAAATCAAAGAGAAAGAAGCTTCAAGTTCACGCCAATTTTCTTAGTCTATTAGGGTTTACATTGTGTCAAGTGTTGTGTAATGAGAGAGAGAGATGCCTTTTGGTAAAACCAATTTACCCTTTTACCTAAACAAGGTGGTTGGGTAAATGGTTTCACAAAAACCATTCCAAGGTAGTTGGAAAGTTGGTGGCTTGGCATAAATGCCAACTACCACATGTGAAGTGGGCCCCACATTTGAATTCAAAATTCAAATGTCTCTACGAACATTTATCGCGGCTCGGATCCATTTAATCCGATTAAACGAACTTTCGTCGCTAAATAATTAAATCTAATTTAATTAAATAACGATGCCTCGCAAATATATTATGAACGTCGTTTAGGAATTAATTCTAAATTAATTCGTTCGTTCGTATTAAAGTCCGACTTTAATTTCGTAATGAAATCCAATTCATATTAAATATCTGATATATTAATTTTAGCCCATGCAAATAAATTAAATAGAAAAATCAAATTTAACTATTAAATTTATTTCACCGATTAATTCCAAATTAATCGCGTTCTCTCTCTTCCGAACACATTTAATCTCAGATTAAATAAAGCCTCAATTAATCTCAGATTAATTTTCTCTCTCTGAATTAATCCCAGATTAATTCTAGTTTAAGTCAACTGTCATCGGTGAATCTTTGGGAAGCGACCAAGAGACCTCTGATATGTGGCAGGAAAATTCGGTTATCGGACTATCCGATAAAGTGAGTACCTCGTACCACGTGCTTATCGATTTACAAGACATGGTTGGCTTCTAGCAAAGCACCGTGCCTACCCAATTCTCCAGAAATATTCTTACTGGAATATATAATCTTTGTCAGGCGTATTAGTATACGTAGTATTGCGTATAGCGATCCAGTATCGGATGTCACTGCTAGGCCTGGGGCTGGAATTATGTCTGCCCCGTACGAAGCACATGTCGGATGTCTGGGTAACTAGTCTCTATAATCGGATGAACATGACCTAGTCATATCATCCTGATGACTGCAGTACTTAAGAGTACTAGTTTCGTATCCTACGTGACATCATCTCCACTATGACTGAGTGATACTCCATCTTGACATCACACCCAATACACTACGATTCTCAATATACCCAGCAGAGGCGTACACAGAACCAGTTAAAACCCTGGACGACCAAAACCAAAGCATATTGATTGTCGCAAGTATTAGCGGTGCAAGTCTCAAATTAAGACCAAATACACCTACCCTGATTTCGAACTTTCATAGACACATAGTCATACTACCAATGGAATTCCGAGGGGTCTATCCTGAGCGAAGCTTTTTTCCGTACCATCGGTAAAACAAAACCTCCTATTACACTTGCATGAGTATCCAATACCCAAATATATGAGAACTATGCTATTGTGCCCTCACAACGCGCACAAGTGTAATACTAGTCTTTTACGCATTATCGATGTCCAATCTCGATAATACTCTGACTAGGGATATTTAATGATTAATCCTTCGAGGACTGATACTGTCTCATATCATATCAATCCAGGAACTAATCATAAGGACCTCCTATCATTTATACATCTAGGTGATCTAATCACAAATGATAAGAGTGCAATCTCCTTGTCACGTAGTTAAATTGTACAACAACACCATGATCTGTACAAACAGTGACGCTATGGGTCATAATTGTCTAACAATCTCCCACTTGGCCTATAGCCAGTCACTCGAGTGTCATACACCCGAACTATGTACGGTTCGCTCAAACTGCTGAGGAAAGGCTTTCGTCAGCGGATTTGCGTGATTATCATCTGTTGTGATTTATTCGATCATCACATCGCCACGATGTATGATCCGAACGAATCAGATGAATAGTCGAAGTATATATCTGGATCGTTGATGAGACCATTAATTCTTTAGCCTGTGCTGATGCCTAGCTCAGCTGCTAACAGAACTATATCTAATCTAATTAGATTTATCATCGACCCAAATGGCTTCTATTGCTGCCTCAGCCGCAGTAATAACCCGCATTTGTTGTTTATTCGGTAACAGTATCTTGCTTGGAAGATTTCCAGCTCACTGTTCCGTTATTCAAACTGTATAGTACCATTATTACGACTTATAGTCGTTATTGTCGGTTTGAAACTTGCAGCAGTGAATCCAGTCACTTCAAGTTCTCCTTCTCCATAGTATAAGACAACATCCTTAGTTCTTCTAAGATACTAAAGGATGTTCTTAACATCAATCCAGTGACTTTCACATGGATTGGCCTGATTGTGACTCCATATGCTCAAAGCGTATGAGACACCAGGTCACGTACATTTTTCAATGTACGAGTTCTCGGAGAGTGTCAACAACTTTAAGATCTATCCCAATAGATCTTTATTCCTAGAATAAAGGTTGTTTCTCCCAAGAATTCTATGTAGAATTTTTCATGAAAGCCAAGCTTTCACCGATTGTAATATGGGAATATCATTTCCAAGAAATGACATATCATCATTATTTAGGACATCATTGTCAGTGCGCTCCCACTAACCTCCTTATATACACAAGAATCATTTCTCGTTTTGAATTAATCATAAACCATTATGTTACATCAAAACGATAATTCCAAGAACCTAATGCTTGCTTCAATCCAAACATGGATCGAATAACCTGCAAACCTTGTTTGCTAGTTTTGATACGACAAAATCGTCAGGATGTTTTAAACATCCTCCAAAATGTTTCCTTTTCAAGAAAGAAGCGATTTTTCCGTTCAGCTGCCATATTTCATAAATGAAACATGCAGCATCAGTAAGCATTCTCCAAATGGATTTAACGTGGCAACAGGTAAAAGATTTCGTTGTAATCAACATAATGTTGATAACAATACCTTTTCGCTACAACCCTAACTTAGTACGTTGGTATACTGCCATCCACGTATGTCTTCCTTGAAGACTTATATAGTACCAATAGGCACAATGCCTTGCGGTACAAAAACTAGTCTCTAAACATAGTTGGTATACATGGAATCCATTTTGGACTTCATGGCACTTTGCCATAATGGGGACTCGATACCTTGTATCACTTCCTCATATGTAGTCAGTTCGTCTTCCTCAATAAGATTGACATCTTTATGAGGTGAGATCAGAAACCCATACCTCCCAGGTTGTTTTCTGATTCTCTCCGACTAACGCGGTTCTTGTGTATTCGAAGATTGTGGTACAGTTTCATCCTTGATGAACTGTTTGTGTTCCATTAAGGACTAGGTGCTTGAACAATATTACTCTGATTTTCATCGAGTTTTACTATCCTCCCACTTACCACTGCATATCGGTATTCCTCTTAGGAAAAACGCATGGCGAGCAACAATTACATTGTTCTTATGTGAGATGTATAAGTACTATACTTTGGTTTCCCTATATAAACTACAATTTAGGCACTTATCCAATTTGGGTTCTAGGTTTGGTATCATCCAAACGTATGCCCAACATTCCAAATCATCAGGAATGAGAAAACCTTTTTTCTTTCTTGTTCATATTAAATATGAATTATGTCTAACAAATTTTCATGGAACCTTATTCAAAATAAGTATTGCACTGTTAATGCTTATCCTTTGAAGGAAATGGAGCGCAGGAGATCGAGAGTGACTCATGATTAACCTTATCATGTCCAAAAAAATCGGTTTCTCCGTTCGGACACATCGTCAAACTGACGTGTTCCGGGAGGAGTCCTCATTGAAAGAATATACTATACTCTTTCAAGTATTTGAGAAACTTATTGCTTAAGTATTTTTCCATCTCGGTCTTACTGTGACGGTTTTAATACTTTAGCCGATCTATTTGTCTACTTCTTTGTCGAAACTTAAAAAAGTTTCCGATTTGTGTTTCATAAGAGACACATAACCATAACGCGATGCCACATCCGGAAAGGTCACGAAATACTCATATCCACCTCTAGCCTAGCTAGATATGGGCCCACTTACGTCACTATGAACGAGGGCTAACAGATCAATGGCACTTACACTTTTACCAAGTAAAAGGTATTTTAGGTACTTTACCTAATAAACTAGATTCGTAGACATCATTTGAATGGAATCAAATCCGTCCTAGTATCCACTCTTCAAAAGTGTGGATATACGAGTCTTGTTTAATGTGTCACAGACAATAATGCTACAAATAAGTCTTATCTGATCAAATCAGTTTAAGCTATTTGTTCGTCATATTATATGTTTGAGATTTATTTATATTCAAAATATAAATATTGTTATTCACATCTAATGTGTTTATCTCAATATCATCTTTATAAAATAAAACACTTTAGTGTTCTAGAATATAAAGGTATACTCGCAACGAGTTATACTCGATATAGAGATAATGTTTCTAGTCAAACTAGTTACATTATAACAGTTTCCTAATTTAAGTACACACCCGAAGGGTAGTTCCTAAACTTAGGTATCTACGGTAAAACAGCGACTTTCGTCCCGTTTTCGATTCGCAGATTAATCTCAATTGAAGTCAGTATCCTGCTCATAGCAGATTCTGCACATCAATGCATATTTATGTATCACATAGTATTTAAAATCCAATTTTAATACTAGTAGTGAACATATTTATGACAAACATATTGAAGTCAGAGCCTTGCAGTCTTCAATTCCTTCATGTCTGCTCTGTCCATACGGCAGTCACGCTTCAGTGATCCCATTTGCCACAGTTTAAGCAGACATCTTTGGATATGTCATTTGTCTTCCTAGAAGACAGTAATGATTTTGCCTTTGCCCTTTTCTATATCCCAGAAGCCTTTGGCCAAGCCTTGGGTTTCTAGAATATCGAAGTAAGGTGCGCCTTGCGCTACTTGCCTTATTGCAAACTTTGGCTTTATCTCCTTGAGAATAGCCATTAACTCTCCAAGAGTTATTAATTGCAATTTAATACTTCTAAGATCTAAGAATAGATCTATGAAGATCCTTCAATTTCTTCATCATACTTTAAGGATCTAATCCTTAGTTCTGATTAGGAAATTAATGAGTCCTTTTGACAAGTATAATGGATTAAGCACTAAAGTTATCATCACATGAATCTTCCAAAGATCATGCTCTACTATTTGTTTAACTCTGGGCTTAGGCCTAATATGTTATTTTATCAAATAAAGTAACTTATTAGTTTCCAGGACCATCCTGAAATTTCATTCCCAATTTGAAAATTAAAGTCATTTAAAACACATTTTCACCCAGGATTATGTTTTAAACAATAATCTTTCAGTTATCTTGATTCCAATAGTCTAACTATCCAATCAACGATTTCGGGTACAATCTAATGTAATGATTACTATAGTCTAACTATATAAACTAATTACAATTTTATTGGTTAAAATCAAATATATATGATTACTATAATCCAATTATATAATCAACTATAAATGATCTGTAAAATTCAAATATATTGATTACTATAATCCAATTATATAATCAACTATAAATGAAGGGTAAAATTCAAATATATTGATTACTATAATCCAATTATATAATCAACTATAAATGAAGTAGTTTGAATACAGTCCAACTGTTTAATTAAAACAACAATTAAATATTAGTCCATCTAATATATTTATAAATTATGACGAAAAATGAAATGAGCGCGTATTGGCAAGTATCTAAACGAAATTTGCAAATTTAATACTTGCCTCCCACTATTTTTCGGCGAGTCTCTAACCCTCTGTTGAGTACTCGGGAAACCTTGTTTCCTAGTGGGCTAGGATCCCGTTAAATAACACACAATCTTGACTTTGGCCAACAAATTGTATGATACTTAACTAGGTAGATCTCTAAGATCAATTGGATCTCATCCAATTCCTAGATCCAGTAGGTGGACATCCAAGTCCGAAACATTTATACAATATGTATGCCAATATATCCAATATATTTTCCTAACCTTTTTCCTCTGAATCAACTAAGCCTTGGCTTTGGCACAACAAGCTTAATAATTCCAGTTAAGCGGGACCCGTTGACATGGAAAACTTCGTAATCAATGTCGATGGACAAGAAGTGATCTTGACTTTGGCCAAAAAATCACGACTTGGACAAGACACCGATATGGAACAAAACTCTCATGATTCAAACACATCCGTAATTGACAAAGGTCTGACTTTGGCCCACAAACCAATGCCAACTTTGGATCTTGAGTAAGAATCACTCAACGGAAGGAAAAACGGTTAATATGTTTTGAGGTTTTTCGCGTAAATTGGCAACCAATTTACTATCTTTGATTAGGTCTCATCATACACCCTTAAGCATGCATTCTAAAAGCATAATAAGGCGCGATAAATAAATTAATAATGATATGCGGATGGATATGTCACAAATTGCTCCTAGAACAAATCACTCCATTTCCTCTCCCCGGCTAGAACTATTCTAACTTCTACCCAATTACATAATACAATAAAGAAACCTCATTTACATTGAGGGGAATTGGTGAGAAGAGAAATACAAAGAATAAGGAGATAAAAGGCTGGACACGCAGGTCCAATTTAATAAATTCTAAATTTATTACAATTTCCAAAATTGCCTTCACCCTTCTAATATCCATCTGATATACATTATTCATACAACACATTCATGTATTCATACAAAGCATGTTATTCAATCAATCTAATCTAATTAATTAATCTTTGATTAATGACCATCCAATGTTCAAACAACGACTTGATTTGCGCGAGTCCAACTCGTTTAAGAATAAATACTCAAAGTAAGTATTCTTGAATTATATTGAACTACAACTTTAAATCCAATTTATTTGTATTCAATACTAATTCCAAATTTAATTCCAAATTAAATATTTACACTTACTTATAAGCCTTAAAGACTTGGATTCCAAATCCAATCTTAATGGGTCTTTAAGGCCCAAACAACATCCAATGTCATTTTAATTAAAGTCCAATGGGCTTTTAATTAATTCTTAAGGCATGGGCTTTGGCCATAATGGGTCAAACCCAAAATGCAAAGGCCCAATAGGAATCACCATATTGCCTAAAAATTAATTTAGGCCCAATTAAATTCTTTAAAGGGCCAAGTGATGTATTTGGATTTTATGGAATTGATTTTGGGCCCAATTGGATCCAATCCAAAATTCCAAAACCAAACTTGCTCAAACCAAGCCCATTAAGCCCAAATACACACTTTTAGCCCAATTCATAATTTAAAGGCTTATTAACATAATTATAATATTCCAAATATCACAATTATTTTAATTAAAGTGTATTAGCCATGATTAATTAATTAAACTCAATATTTCCAAAATACCAATTAACTTAATTAATCATGCTTAATCCATCAATTTATGCTCAACACAAATTGAAGCCAAAACACATCATTTCATGCTCAACATGCTCTTGAATTTAACATAAACATTATTGACTTTGATTCTAATCTAATCAAACCAACAATCAACATTTAATCATGCATTTAAACACATCCAATGTTGTAAAAAATTAAAATTCAAAGTGCAGTCCAAGCGGTAGCATTCGGCCAAGGTAAGAAAATTAAAAATTTTTGATCCAATCAATTTTTCTCAAATCTAATCATGCACAACTCTAAGTTAACATATTCTAAGCATGCTCAAAGCATCAATTTGAGGAAATCATATTCAAAACACAAAAGCCCCAAATTTTAGTCTCATGAACCCTAAAATTTTCATGCTTAAAATTGGCTCTTGATACCATTGTTAGTGTTCCAAGAACATGCCAAGGATCTAATAAGAAAGAAAAGGTGTTAATAAATTCATTATAAGTTGCTGAATTACTTACATTGAATGGATTTGAGCTTTTAAATTTTTGAGAAGAAGATCTCCAACATCCAACATTTGTGTTGATTCCAAGCTTTGAGTTGTGAAGATCTCCAAGATCCAACCTTTGTGTTGATTCCAAGCTTTGAGTTGTGAAGATCTCCAAGATCCAACCTTTGTGTTGATTCCAAGCTTTGAGTTGGTTTCCCTATCACCTTAGAAGACTTCTACAAGTGCTAGCTTTGTTGATTTTGCAACAAAATCAAAGAGAAATAAGCTTCAAGTTCACGCCCATTTTCTTAGTCTATTAGGGTTTACATTGTGTCAAGTGTTGTGTAATGAGAGAGAGAGATGCCTTTTGGTAAAACCAATTTACCCTTTTACCTAAACAAGGTGGTTGGGTAAATGGTTTCACCAAAACCATTCCAAGGTAGTTGGAAAGTTGGTGGCTTGGCATAAATGCCAACTACCCTCCCAACTACCACATGTGAAGTGGGCCCCACATTTGAATTCAAAATTCAAATGTCTCTACGAACATTTATCGCGGCTCGGATCCGTTTAATCCGATTAAACGAACTTTCGTCGCTAAATAATTAAATCTAATTGAATTAAATAACGATGCCTCACAAATATATTACGAATGTCGTTTACGAATTAATTCTAAATTAATTCGTTCGTTCGTATTAAAGTCCGACTTTAATTTCGTAATGAAATCCAATTCATATTAATATATCTGATATATTAATTTTAGCCCATGCAAATAAATTAAATAGAAAAATCAAATTTAACTATTAAATTTATTTCACCGATTAATTCCAAATTAATCGAGTTCTCTCTCTTCCGAACACATTTAATCTCAGATTAAATAAAGCCTCAATTAATCCCATCTTAATTTTCTCTCTCTGAATTAATCCCAGATTAATTCTAGTTTAAGTCAACTGTCATCGGTGAATCTTTGGGAAGCGACCCAAGAGACCTCTGGATATGTTGGCAGTAAATCCGGTTATCAGACTATCCGATAAAGTGAGTACCTCGTACCACGTGCTTACCGATTTACAAGACATGGTTGGCTTCTAGCAAAGCATCGTGCCTACCCAATTCTCCAGAAATATTCTTACTGGAATATATAATCTTTTTCAGGCGTAGTATACGTAGTATTGCGTATAGGGATCCAGTATCGGATGTCACGTGCTAGGCCTAGGGCTGGAATTATGTCTGCCCCGTACGAAGCACATGTCGGATGTATGGTAACTAGTCTCTATAATCGGATTAACATGACCTAGTCATATCATCCCGATGACTGCAGTACTTAAGAGTACTAGTTCCGTATCCTACGTGACATCATCTCCACTATGACTGGAGTGATACTTCCGTCTTGACATCACACCCAATACACTACGATTCTCAATATACTCAGCAGAGGCGTACACAGAACCAGTTAAAGCCTTGGACGACCAAAACCAAAGCATATTGATTGTCGCAAGTATTAGCAGTGCAAGTCTCAGATTAAGACCAAATACACCTACCCTGATTTCGGATTTCCATAGACACATAGTCATACTACCAATGGAATTCCGAGGGGTCTATCCTGAGCGAAGCTGTTTTCCGTACCATTGGTAAAACACAACCTTCTATTACACTTGCATGAGTATCCAATACCCAAATATATGAGAACTATGTTATTGTGCCCTCACAACGCGCACAAGTGTAACACTAGTCTTTTACGCATTATCGATGTCCAATCTCGATAATACTCTGACTAGGGATATTTAATGATTAATCCTTCGAGGACTGATATTGTCTCATATTATCTCAATCCAGGAACTAATCATAAGGACCTCCTATCATTTATACATCTAGGTGATCTAATCACAAATGATAAGAGTGCAATATCCTTGTCACATAGTTAATTTGTACAACAACACCATGATCTGTATTCAAAAGAAGAATAAATTTTCAAAAGAAGAATCCATTTGACAGTTATTCATGTATCGTGAAGTCATTTTCGCTCGAAGCGGCGGATCGATATATGGTACCATCACTCGTTGGCACGTACCTTAAGGTATAAAAAAGGTGCGCTCACTTGGTCGCTCGAACCCTTGAGTGGGGAGACCTAGTTGTGGGCAATCTTCACCGGTAGGAACCTTTATCTATACTTCTAAACCTGCATGTGAACCATAGTTGCATGACCTATAGAAGCCACCCTTTTATGCTTGTGTTTGGGACCATCATCATTTGGATCCATTTGGACTTCTTGTCATGAGATATGAACTTGTTGGGCCATTTAAATTGGGATGAGTTTATGTCTTATGAAGATTGGGCCAAAAGCTTCTAAAATGTCGATGGGCCACTTTGTGTTTGGGGCCCCTATCATTTGAGGTTCACGTTATTGCAAAGTGTAAACCTGTTGGGCCTTTTACAAATAGGATAAGTTTGCACCTCGCAATAATGTGATTGAATGCTTTAAAATGATAATGGGCCAACTTGTATGAAAACCTTGATGGGCATAGAAAGTCCAAACATGATCCAAATATGCTAGAAGCATGAGTTCGATATTCACACTGGCTTTCATCCAGAAAGGATACGCCTTGTTATGACATATTTGTATACTTTTGGATACCTCTAAGTTATCCCCATGACCGCGGTTGCTGAAATCACAATTCGTCATTTCTAGATAATGGCATGATCCCATAATCGGCTTAGTCCATGTTGTAAATGGGCGGTTTTTATCTTTTACCGATGGAAAGGGACAGAAACGGCCAAGGTTCACCCCGTAGCATAGGAGAGAACGATTTTGTGTACCCCACCTTGGTACATAAAATAAGCCATACCTAGGACATAAATGGACTTACCACGAGTGTGGGAGATATAAGGTTGGAAGGATATATGTTGTTTTGATAATCACGTGCATCTCATTCAAAGACGCATCATGCTAACCCCTTGTCTTAAAAGCCATCATAGATATCCATTGGGTTAGAAAAGAAAGACTTGTCAAGAAGAGTTTAGCAAACCTGGATGTCGGGGAAAAAGAAACCGAGAAACAGAAAACCTTACGGCAAGAATAAAAAGACCATTGGGGGGCCTTTAAAAAAAACAAAAGAAAAGAAAAAATGAAAAAAAAAATGTTTGTTTTTAGTCCTTAATAGTTTGGCATAAGTCCGATGATGAAATGGTTTGCTTTAGGGTGAAATCTTAGAAACGATAAACTCTTGATGTGCTTTTATCTGATACTTTGAGTAATTGATCTATGTTAGACTCGTAAGCACTTGATTATGGTTCTTAACAGTGAAAACCTGAGTAGTTAGCAAAGTGACTAGTTGAAGAAATTGTAGGTCGGTGAATGACTGTTCGCCTAAATGTCTATCTTGATTTGCTTGTGTTATGATGTATGGTATGGTTGAAAATAAAAGAAAAGTCTCTAGAGAAAAGAATTAAACCACCTATAACCGATAAGTGTGAAGCTACCCACGGGCGAGTATTAGGACCACCATGAGGAGAAATGCTACCTTAAATGGTAGGTGTGTTGAAAAAAAAAAGAAGTTCAAAACGAAAAGAAAAAAAAAGACAAAAGAGAAAGAATATCATAACACATTGAGCACAGAAAAGCAACTGCAGGGCATAATTGAGACATCTAGGTTGGTTTGACCCATCAATCCAAATTTTTTGACGAAATCATTGAGTTGGCTTACCTGGGGACGAATCTACAAAAGAACCTTTGCACACACACACACTTTGAGTCTAGCTTAGATCATTTATTCAAAAACTCATATTTGAGTTGCATTGAATGTTTTAAAGGTTCTCTGGTTTCATTACTGGGCATTCCTTGAGGACAATAATATGTATAACTATTGAGACTATTTCGTAGCATGTAATATAGTATGTTGATATGGAATACCACATCACGTAGTCCACCTTGACCTGATGCAAACAGCGGAGAGCAGAAAGCTAAATCAAATCTGGGGGCGACCAGTCTACCACCTCGCGAATAAGGGACATAACGGAATCTTGAGCAATGAGACAAAAGAGAACTGAGCAATCACCAGAAACGAACCGGCGGAAGGAAATTATGAGCAGTCCCATGGGGCGACCAGAGACATTTGCAGGAAAATGGCACCAAAGAGCACAAGGAAGGCCTAACCCATCGAAATAGGAAATACATCCATGCATACACGTCACATACACGTATTTTTTGTTTTTGTTCGCAGGTTTTGAAGAAAAGGAAAACGCTGAGCAGTTTCGGGAATGAATCCCAGGGTCAAGGCCCACACTATCAGCAGTTTCGGGAATGAATCCCAGGGTCGAGGCCCACACTATCAGCAGTTTCAGGAATGAATCTCAGGGTCGAGCCCCACATTATCAGCAGTTTCGGGAATGAATCCCAGGGTCGAGGCCCACATTACAAGCAGCATCGGGAATGAATCCCAGGGTCGAGGCCGATATTATCAGCAGTTTCGGGAATGAATCTCATGGACGAGGCCCACATCATCAGCAGTATTGGGAATGAATCCCAAGGTCGAGGCCCAAATTATCAGCAGCATCGGGAATGAATCCCATGGTCGAGGCCCACATTATCAGCAGCATCAGGAATGGATCCAAAGGTTGAGGCCCACAGTATCAGCAGTTTCGGGAATGAATCCCAGGGTCGAGGCCCATATTATCAGCAGTTTCGGGAATGAATCCCAGGGTCGAGGCCCACATTATCAGCAGTTTTGGGAATCACATTATCAACAATTTCGGGAATGAATCCCAGGGTCGAGGCCCACATCATCAACAGCATCGGGAATGAATCCCATGGTCGAGGCTCACACTATCAGCAATTTCAGGAATGAATCCCAGGGTCGAGGCCCACATTATCAGTAGTTTCGGGAATGAATCCCAGGGTCGAACCCACATTACAAGCAGCATCGGGAATGAATCCCAGGGTCGAGGCCAATATTATCAGCAGTTTCGGGAATGAATCCCAAGGTCGAGGCCCACATCATCAGCAGTATTGGGAATGAATCCCAGGGTCGAGGCCCACACTATCAGAAGTTTCGGGAATGAATCCCAGGGTCGAGGCCCATATTTTCAGCAGTTTCGAGAATGAATCCCAGGGTCCAGGTGTTGGTTTTATTCTAGGTCCCAAGATCATCAAACAAGCATGAAGATGTGTGAAATACATATCAAAGAAGTTGCGGAATACTTACATTGATCGGTTGAGACGATTTGAAGACAAACAAAACCATTTTTCAGCCCTCCAAGGTGCGCCAACTGCATGCAGTCCACTGCTCAAAAATTTCAGTTTTGAGTCTTCAAGAATCCAAGATTTCGAGCTCCAATCTTCGTCTAATGATTCCCGGCTCGTGGGTGGGTTTCCCTAACACCTTCGTATGCCTCTTAGAAGTGTACTAGCACTTGGATCTTGCCACAAAATCCACAAAAACTGCTTCCCTCACTGCTCACGTTTTGGACAGCAAAACCAGTGAGTTTTTGGCCCCTTGGGCGTGAAAGAGAAGAGATAAGGGGAGAGAGAGTTGTCTAGGGTTTACTAAAATTCATCTAATGAATAATAATATTACAAAAGTGTAGAGAGAGATTTTTGTTTATATACTTTAGGTAAAACCATTTCACCTTTTACCCTAATCTTGGTAGGTATGGGTAAATGGTTTTCCAAAAGTAAAACAAGGTAGTTGGGTGGTAGGTACACCTACCACATGGGCCCCACATATTTGAATTCAAAATTCAAATATCTCTACGAACATTTCCGCGGCTCGGTTCCGTTTAATCCGATTAAACGAACTTCCGTCGTTAAATAATTAAATCTAATTTAATTAAATATCGATGCGACGCAAATATATTACGAACGTCGTTTACGAATTAATTCTAAATTAATTCGTTCGTTCGCATTAAAGTCCGACTTTAATTTCGTAATGAAATCCAATTCATATTAATATATCCGATATATTAATTTTAGCCCATTCGAATAAATTAAATAGAAAAATCAAATTTAACTATTAAATTATTTTACCGATTAATTCCAAATTAATCGCGTTCTCTCTCTTTAGACGATATTTTATCCCAGATAAAATATCTCCGTAATTAATCCCAGATTAATTTTCTCTCTCATCGAAATAATCCCAGATTAATTAAAGTGCGAGTCATACGTCATCGGTGTATCATTGGGAAGCGACCCATGAGATCTCCGGATATGTTGGCAGTAAATTCGGTTCGTCGGACTATCCGAACACGTACGTACCAAGTACTACGTTTTACCGATTCACAAGACAAGGTTGGCTTCTAGCAAAGCGCCATGCCTACCCAATTCTCCGGAAATATCCTTACAGGAATATATTGATCTGTATCAGGCGTAGTATACATCGTATAGTGCATATCGATCTAGTATCGGATGGTCACGTGCTAGGCCTGGGGCTGGAGTCGTGTCTGCCCCGTACGAAGCACATGTCGGATGTCTGGTAACTAGTCTCTATAATCGGATATACATGACCTAGTCATAATATCCCGATGGCCGCGCAGCACTTAAGAGCACTAATACCGTATCCTACGTGACATCATCTCCACTATGACTGGAGTGATACTTCGTCTTGACATCACATCACACACCAATACTCTACGAATCTCAATATACCCAGTATTGGCGTACACAGAACCGGTTAAAGCCCTGGACGACCTCAACCAAAGTATATTGATTGTCGTAAGTATTAGCGGTGCAAGTCTCAGGTTAAGACCAAATACACCTACCCTGATTTCGGACTCCCATAGACACATAGTCATACTACCAATGGGATTCCGAGGGGGTCTATCCAGAGCGAAGCTGTTTCCCGTACTATCGGTGAAACACAACCTCCTACTACACTTGCATAAGTATCCAATACTTAAATATATGAGAACTATGCCCGTTATGCCCTCACAACGTGCACAAGTGCAATACTAGTCTTTTACGCATTACCGATGTCCAATCTCGATAATACTCTGACTAGGGATATTTAATGATTAATCCTTTGTGGACTGATACTGTCTCATATCATTCTCAATCCAGGAACTAATCATAGGGACCTCCTATCATTTATATATCTAAGGTGATCTAATCACAAATGATAAGATAGCAATCTCCTTTGTCACATAGTTAATTTGTACAACAACACCATGATCTGTACAAATAGTGACGCTATGGGTCATAATTGTCCAACAATCTCCCACTTGGCCTATAGCCAGTCACTCGAGTGCCTAACACCCGAACTATGTACGGTTCGCTCAAATTGCTGAGAAAAGGTTTTCGTCAGCGGATTTACATGATTATCGTCTGATGCGATTTATACGATCATCACATCGCCATGATGTATGATCCGAACGAATCAGATGAATATCGAAGTATATATCTGGATCGTTGATGAGACCATTAATTCTTTAGCCTGTGCTGACGCCTAGCTCAGCCGCTAACAGAACTATATCTAATCTAATTAGATTTATTATCGACCCAAATGGCTTCTATTGCTGCCTCAGCTGCAGCAATAATCCGTATTTGTTGTTTATATGGTAACAGTATCTTGCTTGGAAGATTTCCAGCTCACTGTTCCGGTATTCAAACTTTATAGTACCGTTTGCGACTTATAGTCGTCTTTATCGATTTGGAAACTTGATACAGTGATCCCAGTCACTTCAAGTTATCCTTCTCCATAGACTAAGACAGCATCCTTAGTTCTCTGAGATACTAACGGATGTTCTTAACTTCAATCCAGTGACTATCACTCGGATTGGTCTGATTGTGTCTCCATACGCTCAAAGCGTATGAGACACCAGGTCACGTACATTTTAAATGTACAATTTCTCAGAGAGTGTTAACAACTTTAAATCTATCCCAATAGATCTTTATTCCTAGAATAAAGGTTGTTACTCCTAAGAATTCTACGGAGAATTATTTCGAAAGCCAAGCTTTCGCCGATTATTTTATGGGAATATCATTTCCAAGAAATGATATATATTATCATTATTTTATACAGGACATTCATTGTCAGTGCGCTCCCACTAACCTCTTTATACACAAGAATTATTTTCGTTTTGAATTAAACCATAAACCATTATGATTACATCAAAATGTCAGCTCCAAAAACCTTATGCTTGCTTCAATCCAAAAATGGATCGAACAACCCGCAAACCTAGTTTGCTGGTTTAGGTACAACAAAATCGTCAGGATGTTATAAACATCCTCCAAAAGGTTTCCGTTTAAGGAAAGCGATTTTGATCTTTAACTGACACATTTCATAAATGTACAATTTCAGCAAGCATTATCCAAATGGATTTACCGTGGCAACAGGTAAAAGGTTGAACCGTAATCAACACAATGTTGATAACGATACCTTTTCGCTAAAAGCCTAGCTTTGTACGTTGGTATGTTGCCATCCATGTATGTCTTCCTTGAAGACTTATACTGTACCAGTAGGCATAATGCCTTGCGGTACATCAACTAGTGTCCAAACATAGTTGGTATACATGGAATCCATTTTGGACTCATGGCACTTTGCCATAAAAGGGAGTCGATACCTTGTATCACTTCCTCAAACGTAGTCGGTTGGTCTACCTCAACAAGATTGACATCTTTATGAGGTGAGATCAGAAACCCATACCCCAGGTTGTTTTCTGATTCTCTCCGATCTACGCGGTTCTTGTGTATTCGAAGATTAATGGTATAGTTTCATCCTTGATGAACTATCTGTGTTCCATTAAGGACTTCGTGCCTTGAACAGTATTACTCCGATTTTCATCGAGTTATACCATCCTCCCACTTACCACTGCATATCGGTATTCCTCTTAGGAAAACCGCATGGTGAGCAACAATAACATTGTTCTCTCGTGAGATGCATAAGTACTATACTTATGGTTTCCCTTAGGATAACCTATAATTGGCACTTATCCTATTTGGGTTTTAGTTTGGTATCATCCAAACATATGCCTAGCATACCCAAATCATCAGGAATGAGAAACCCGGTTTCTTTCCCGTTCATATCTAATATGATATCTGTCAAACAGATTATATGGAACCTTATTCTAAATAAGTATTGCACTGTTAATGCATATCCGTTGAAGGAAATGGTAGCTCAGAGCGACTCATGATTAACCTTATCATGTCCAACAAAATTCGGTTTCTCCGTACGGACACACAGTCAAACTAACGTGTCTCGGAGGAGTCCTCATTGAAAGAATACTATACTCTTTCACGTATGTTTGAAACTTACTGCTTAAGTATTTTCCATTACGGTCTTACCGCGATGGTTTAATACTTTAGACGATCTGTTTGTTTACTTCATGTCGAAACTCCAAAAGTTATCGATTTGTGTTCTTCAAAGAAACACATAACCATAACGTGATGCCACATCCGTTAAGGTCACGAAATATTCATATTCACATCTAGCATTGCTAGATATGGGCCCACTTACTTCACTATGAATAGGGCTAACAGATCGGTGGCACTATCACTATTACCAAGTAAATAGTGTTTCAGGTACTTTACCTAATAAACTAGATTCGTAGACTTTATTTGAATAGTCAAATCAGTCCTAGTACCCACTCTTCAAAACGTGGATATACGAGTCTTGTTTAATTGTGTCCCAGACAACAATGCCACAAATAAGTCTCTAACTGATCAAATCGGTTTGAGCTATTTATTTGTCATGTTTTATATTTGAGATATTTATTTATATTCAAAATATAAATTCTGTTACTCACATCTAATGTGTTTATCTTAATATCATTCTTTATATAATGAAACACTTTAGTGTTCTAGAATACAAAGGTCTATCCGCAACGGATTAAACACTGATATAAAGAAAAAAAATTTTAGTCAAACTAGTTACATTATAACAGTTCCTAATTTAAGTATATACCCAAAAGGTAGTTCTTAAACTTAGGATTCTACGGTCGAAACAGCGACTTTCGTCCCGTTTCCGATTCGCAGATTAATCTCAGCTTGAAGTCAGTATCTTGCTCACAGCAGATTCTGAACATCAATCCATATATTTTATGTACCATACTAAGTATTTTAAAATCCAATTTTAATACTAGTAATAGACATAATATTGACAAACATTCTTAAAGTCAGAGCCTTGCCCTTTCTTTAATTCCTTTCCTGTCTGCCATATCCAAACGGCAGTCACTTTAGGATATGTCATTTATCTTCCCAGAAGATCATAATGATTTTGCCTTTGCCCTTTCAAATATTTCAGAAGCCTTTGGCCAAGCCTTGGGTTTCTAGAATATTGAAGTATGGTGCGCCTTGCGCCACTTACCTAATTGCAAAGTTTGACTTTATCTCCTCGAGAATAGTCTTTAACCCTCCAAGAGTTATTTATTGCAATTTTAATACTTCTTCTTAAATCTAATCATAGATTTATGACAAGTATATCGAATTAAGCACTTAAGTTATCATCACATAAATCTTCCAAAGATTATGCTCTACTATTTGCTTAATTCCTGGCTTAGGCATAATAGGTTATTTTATCAAATAAAGTAACTTATTATTTATTTCCAGGACCATCCTGAAATTATTCCCAATTTAAAATATAGTCGTTTAAATACATTTTCACCTAGGATTATGTTTTAAACACTAATCTTTCATTCATCTTGATTCTAATAGTCCAACTATTTAATCAACGATTCGTGGTACTATGTATTATATTGATTATTATAGTCCAACTATACAATCAAATATAATTTAAATCAATTAACCTCAATTACATTGATTACTATAATCCAATTATAAAATCAACTGTAAATTAATTAATTCAAATATATTGATTACCATAATCCAATTATATAATCAACTATAATACAGTCCAACTGCTTATTAAAACAACAATTTAAATATTAGTCCAACTAACATTTAATTTATATGACGAATAATTTGAATGAGCGCGTATGGCAAGTAATTAAACGAATATTGCAAATTCAATTCTTGCCTCCCACTATTTTTCGGCGAGCCTCTAACCCTCTGTTGAGTACTCGGGAAACCGTGTTTCCTAGTGGGCTAGGATCCCGTTAAATATCACACAATCTTGACTTTGGCCAACAAATTGTATGATAATTAACTAGGTAGATCTCAAAGATCAATTGGATCTAATCCAATTCCTAGATCCAGTAGGCGGATATCCAAATCCTAAACATATATCTTATATATGCCAATACATCCAATGTATTACCTAACCTTTTTCCTCTGAATCAACTAAGCCTTGGCTTTGGCACAACAAACCTAATGATCCCAGTCAAGCGCGACCCATTGACCATGGAAAGCTTCGTAATCAATGTCGATGGACAAGAAGTGGTCTTGACTTTGGCCAACAAACCACAACTTGGACAAGACACCAATATAGAACAAAACTCTCGTGATTCAAACACATCTTCGACGGACAAAGGGCTTGACTTTGGCCAACAACCCAATGCCAGTCTCGGATCTTGAGTAAGAATCACTCAATGGAAGGAAAAACGCATGATATTTGATGAGGGTTTTTCGCGTGCAAATTGGCTACCAATTTATTATCTTTGTTTAGGTCTCATCATCATACACCCTTAAACATGCATTCTAAACACATAATAAAGCGCATATGAAAATAAATAATAATGATATGCGGATGGATACTTAACACATTGATCCTAGATCAAATCTCTCCCTTTCTCTTCTCTCTCAAACTAGCATTTGTATTACTTCTACCCGTTAAACTACACTTCTAAAGAAACCTCATTTACATTGAGGGGAATAGGTGAGAAGAGAATACAAAGAGAATAGAGGTGATAAGGCTGGACACGCAGGTCCAATTAAATAAATCGAATTTATTACAACAATTTCCAAAATTGCCCCCACCCGACTAATATCCATCCGATATACATTATTCATTCATCACAACCATGTATTCACACAAGCATGTTATCAATCAATCTAATCACATTAATTAATCTGATAATTAGTGATCATCCAATGTTCAAACAACGATTTGATTTTGCGCGAGTCAAACTCGTTTTTGCGAATAAGTACTCAAAGTACGAATTCTCGAATTAAATTAAACTACAACATTAAATCCAATTTTAATATGTATTTAATACTAATTCACTATTTAATTCCAAATTAAATATTACACTTTATTAATAAACCTTTTACGACTTAAATTCCAAATTTAATCTTTACGGGTCTCAAAGCCCGATTAACGTCCAACGTCAATTTAATTCAAGTCCAATGGGCTTTAAATTAATTTCTTTAAGGCATGGGCTTTGGCAACCAAAGCCCAATCAAGGAGTAACCCCATAAGCCAAGAAATCAATTTCGGCCCATTAGGCCCAATTAAACTTTAAAGGTTTATAAGTCACATTTGGGCTTTATGGAAGTGGTTTTGGGCCCAATTGGATCCAACCAATTTTGCCTAAACCCAACTTTGTACAACAAAGCCCAATAAGCCCATTTACAACTTTAAAAGCCCAAATCAAATTTTAAGGCCCAAATAATTAAATTACCAAATTCCAAATTTCCAATTTAATTACCTAAAGTGTATATCATGATTAATCACCCAAATCAATATTTCCAAAACATCAAATTAGTCCAATTAATCATGCTCAATTTCATTATCACATGTCCAACACATTTAATGAAAAATCAAACCCATTCACCATGCTACATGTCTCGGCCAAGGGAGTTATTTTATGTCCAATTCGGTTTCAATCCAATTAATCCACAATCGACATCGAATTAACTTCCCGAATGATTTCATACACATCCAATGTTCAAAAATCAAAAATACCAAGACATTAAAGGGCATATACCATTCGGCCAAGGTAAGTAATTTGGGGATTTTTGTTCAATTCAAAATTCAATCCAATTAATTTCAAATTAACATCATCCTACATGATTCTAACTCATCCAATGAATCAAAATCAAAAATCCAAGATTTCCAAAATACTTATTACATTCGGCCAACATGTTTTTTGGGGAAATTTGATCCAATCACAATTTCTTGAAATTGATCCAATCAATCTTCAATACAACATGTATTAAGCATACTTAATCATCCAATTTCATAAAATCATGCTCAAATTCAAAATACCCAATTTTAAGCCCTAAAAGTTTCATGCTTGAACCTAGGCTCTTGATGCCATTGTTGGTTTTATTCTAGGTCCCAAGATCATCAAACAAGCATGAAGATGTGTGAAATACATATCAAAGAAGTTGCGGAATACTTACATTGATCGGTTGAGACGATTTGAAGACAAACAACCACATCATTTTTCAGCCTCAAGGTGCGCCCACTGCATGCAGTCCACTGCTCAAAAATTTCAGTTTTGAGTCTTCAAGAATCCAAGATTTCGAGCTCCAATCTTCGTCTAATGATTCCCGGGTCGTGGGTGGGTTTCCCTAACACCTTCGTATGCCTCTTAGAAGTGTACTAGCACTTGGATCTTGCCACAAAATCCACAAAAACTGCTTCCCTCACTGCTCACGTTTTGGACAGCAAAACCAGTGAGTTTTTGGCCCCTTGCGCGTGAAAAGAGAAGGAGATAAGGGGAGAGAGAGTTGTCTAGGGTTTACTAAAATTCATCTAATGAATAATAATTATTACAAAAGTGTAGAGAGAGATTTTTGTTTATATACTTTAGGTAAAACCATTTCACCTTTTACCCTAATCTTGGTAGGTATGGGTAAATGGTTTTCCAAAAGTAAAACAAGGTAGTTGGGTGGTAGGTACACCTACCACACATGGGCCCCACATATTTGAATTCAAAATTCAAATATCTCTACGAACATTTGCCGCGGCTCGGTCCGTTTAATCCGAATTAATTTAAACGAACTTCCGTCGTTAAATAATTAAATCTAATTTAATTAAATATCGATGCGACGCAAATATATTACGAACGTCGTTTACGAATTAATTCTAAATTAATTCGTTCGTTCGCATTAAAGTCCGACTTTAATTTCGTAATGAAATCCAATTCATATTAATATATCCGATATATTAATTTTAGCCCATTCGAATAAATTAAATAGAAAAATCAAATTTAACTATTAAATTTATTTTACCGATTAATTCCAAATTAATCGCGTTCTCTCTCTTTAGACGATATTTTATCCCAGATAAAATATCTCCGTAATTAATCCCAGATTAATTTTCTCTCTCATCGAAATAATCCCAGATTAATTAAAGTGTGAGTCATACGTCATCGGTGTATCATTGGGAAGCGACCCATGAGATCTCCGGATATGTTGGCAGTAAATTCGGTTATCGGACTATCCGAACACGTACGTACCAAGTACTACGTTTTACCGATTCACAAGACAAGGTTGGCTTCTAGCAAAGCGCCATGCCTACCCAATTCTCCGGAAATATCCTTACAGGAATATATTGATCTGTATCAGGCGTAGTATACATCGTATAGTGCATATCGATCTAGTATCGGATGGTCACGTGCTAGGCCTGGGGCTGGAGTCGTGTCTGCCCCGTACGAAGCACATGTCGGATGTCTGGTAACTAGTCTCTATAATCGGATATACATGACCTAGTCATAATATCCCGATGGCCGCGCAGCACTTAAGAGCACTAATACTGTATCCTACGTGACATCATCTCCACTATGACTGGAGTGATACTTCCGTCTTGACATCACACACAATACTCTACGAATCTCAATATACCCAGTATTGGCGTACACAGAACCGGTTAAAGCCCTGGACGACCTCAAAAAGTATATTGATTGTCGTAAGTATTAGCGGTGCAATTCTCAGGTTAAGACCAAATACACCTACCCTGATTTCGGACTCCCATAGACACATAGTCATACTACCAATGGGATTCCGAGGGGGTCTATCCAGAGCGAAGCTGTTTCCCGTACTATCGGTGAAACATAACCTCCTACTACACTTGCATAAGTATCCAATACTTAAATATATGAGAACTATGCCCGTTATGTCCCTACAACGTGCACAAGTGCAATACTAGTCTTTTACGCATTACCGATGTCCAATCTCGATAATACTCTGACTAGGGATATTTAATGATTAATCCTTTGTGGACTGATACTGTCTCATATCATTCTCAATCCAAGAACTAATCATAGGGACCCCCTATCATTTATATATCTAAGGTGATCTAATCACAAATGATAAGATAGCAATCTCCTTTGTCACATAGTTAATTTGTACAACAACACCATGATCTGTACAAATAGTGACGCTATAGGTCATAATTGTCCAACACCAGGCCCACATTATAAGCAGTTTCGGGAAAGAAACCCAGGGTCGAGGCCTCCTCTATCAGTAGTTTCGGGAATGAATCTCAGGGTCGAGGCCCACACTATCAGCAGTTTCGGGAATGAATCCCAGGGTCGAGGCCCTCACTATCAGCAGTTTCGGGAATGAATCCCAGGGTCGAGGCCCACACTATCAGCAGTTTTGGGAATGAATCCCAAGGTCGAGCCCATGACTGGCGTAAACACACACATATAACGCAAGCGCACGTATCGTTCAAGTAGTATAAAAATATCGATCCCACGAGGACTTAATTCCTACTGTTGTTATTAATTATTGATATTATTTATTTACAGGTATCTAATTATAGGGAGAAGGGAATTGATTGCTTTCAGTTGGTTGAATGTGGATTTGCTAATTAAAATAAAAACATACTCAAAAGAAAATACTAAGGAAAATAAAAGAAAAGACTCAAAGATCTAGGGTCGTGACTCCACACAATATTATTATAAAGATGAATTGATTCTCTTATTTATGTGTAATAAATAAGTTTGCTAACCTGGAACACGAAATTATGCAAAAGCCTCTGTCGATGGTCAGACACAAATACCCAATATAACCCAATTGAACAATATGTCTATGTCAACCAAATTACCTAGATTCATTAAGATCAAGTTCCAATTGTGGCTACCCCCGCCCGACAGGTATATGTCTATCCTGTAAGGAAATCTATTAAAGGGTTATATATCCTCAAGGAAAATCGTGGGCTATTGAATCTAAGGCTGAAACCTAAAATCCCTATGTCTAGTTCATTTTAAGTTTACCACATCAATCTTATTGGTGATCAGACAACAAGAATCATTAAGCTTAAAACTCAATAAACAAACTACAGAATTACCCATAAAAAGAAAATCAATTATTAAATGTGTGGATATTGTGTTTCATCACTTCCCTAGAATAAAAATAAAATGCTGGGGTTAGATGATCCACATTTAATATTTCTTTTCTAGGAATCTCACTTATTATAATATATAAATTATTTTCTGTTCTGCTTTCTCAGGATTTAATAATGTTAAACAATTAAAACCAGTCATATAGGCGGTAATCCATTTAGTCCAACTACACCAGCCATATAGGCGGTAAAGTAATTTATATTTAACCCGACCATATATGCGGTAATAAAGTCTGAAATTAATTAATCCGGTTAAATTATAATTTATAAATTATAATTAAGTGAGATTTACCTAGATAATTATATTAAATATTTCACATTTTACCCCAGCAGAAATTTAACTACAAAACATAAAGAAAATAAATAAAAAGCTGTAATAAAAACTAAAAATAACAATACATAATTTTAAATATTACAAAAACTAGATGCTTCCTATGAAATCAGGGAAAAAATCTCAAGGAAAGCACACCAGATGAAGTGAAGAAGGCCTGAATTTATAGGCAAAATCGGCTTCTGGCGTCGCGACGCTGAAGTGCCTGGCGTCGCGACGCCAGCACACGTATCTGGTCTACGCGTTTGACCATGCGTACGATGTTGGCACAATCAGGAGGTGACACGTGTCACGCGGCAGAGCGGCGCAATCAGAAGGCGACACGCGGCGCACGATAATTGGCTGGCTTTTTCGGTCCAATGAAAAGTTAACACGTGGCACGCGCTTAGGATCGGTCAAATGAGAGGTCGATATGTGGCAACATGTTATTTGTCCAATATTCGATCCAATGAGAGATTGACACGTGGCACGCGCTTGCTTTGGTCCAATGAGATTTTGACACGTGGCAATCGGCGCATTTTAGCAGATCTTCTGTGATGATGACACGTGGCAGCCGGTGTACGTTAGCGAGATCGGCGCACGTTAGCAAGTCTAATTTCTCAGATTCTAATATGTGTCCCTCGGTGCACGTTAGCTTGTCCGGTGCACGTTAGGCGTCGCGACGCTGAAGGTCTTGGCGTCGCGACGCTAAAAATTACAAAAATGCCCATTTTGTCATTTTTTCTCTATTTTGGCCCCAAATTACTTCCAATGCTTTCCCAACTTTATTTATCTGCAAAATAATAAAAAAACATCAAAACGTTCACAAAACCCGAGAAACTATACAAAATATTATGTTAGATGAGTGAGAAATAGTGATATAAATATCACTCATCACACCCCCAAACCTAACATTTTGCTAGTCCTCGAGCAAAACATAAAATAAAATAACAAAAATAAAATTAACTAAGCCACTTTCGTAGGGATCACGGTTGCATTTAGCGTATGCTACAATCCTTTAAACCCCTAGGTGTCCCTAGTGGACGAGTTGTAGTCTCGTGAGGGTTTACAGCAATGATACCCACAAACATTTTACAAAAGTAAAAATGTAGTGAAACTAATGCACACAAAATAAAAAATACAAGCAAAAAGAGAATAAAGAAGTTAGTGACTAATCAGGTGAAACTTCTACTCCAAGTTACCAGTTGTTTTGTTTCTTTCTAAATTACTGAATAAGTAAATTCTCCGATTATTTTTACCATTCTCCATATACACAGCCAACAAAATATTAATCAACTCATTTTTGCCCACAACAGTCACAAGTGTAGTTGATAAGAGAGTAATATTTTTGTCCTAAAGTTCTATCGGATTTCACACCTTTTTGTAGCAATGGAATAATTTTTCGGATTTTTCTGATTTTTTTTTAATTTTTTATTTATATATAATATCTTCCATTTATGTAACGAGCTTTGGGTCGGTGGCTCCCAAACCAGTTGGCTTTAGGGCACCAGGTGTTAAGACACCCATACGGACTTAATTACTCAGACTTCATATATAAATATTTATTTGGCAACATCTTTGATCCATGTAACGAGCTTTGGGCCAATGACTCCCAAACCAGTTGGCTTTAGGGCACTAGGTGTTAAAACACCCATACGGACTTAATAACTCGGATCTCATACTTTTTTTTTTACTCCATCACTTTTTGAGATGCTTCCTCCCATTAAACTAGAGCACTGAATATTACAAACTTTTCAATTACAACTCATGTCCGTATGTTACTATGCATATTGATAATACCTGCCAACTGAGCATATGAAGGTCCATTTTAGTCAGTTTTATGGAGAATTTACAAATTAAATAATTCAAAGAGAAATAAACAAAAATTAACTTGTTCATAATTAGGTTTGAGATACGTCTCAGGATTGGAAACTCCTTACACAACTATCTCCTACCAATTTCACCTTTTTAGTCAAAATAAAAACACAAAAACACAAAATATTTTTGTAATTTTTGAAAAAATTTGGACTAAAAATAAAAACAACACACAAACTAAAAACAAGGTACTGATCAACTAATTCCCTCCCTCAAACCTAAATGAGACATTGTCCCTAATGTCTTAAACAGTAGAAGAAGAGTTTAGAAGATAATACCTTGTTAGCTGAAATTCTACACGAAAAGTTACAGGTTAAGATCCAAATTAATTCGACGCCTCTTACCACGATCGTCCTCGGACCAATTTATCTTTGAAAGGATAGGGTCAATTTGTGGTTCATAGGCTAAGATTTGGTCAATTAGATCCAGAGCAGTTCTGGCAGTAAAGATGAGTTCTTTTAAAGGTTTTGACACGAACCCATTTCTCCGGGCATCATCAAGAAACACACAAAGAAAATCATAAAATCCATCAATGTTAAACAGCCCAATTAGTTTCTGGTGTATGTTCAGGTTCGTCCAAGATAGCACTATAAAAATTTCCTCCAATGTGCCCAAGCCACCTAGCAAAGCAATAAAAGCATCAGCACGATTAATCATTTCTACCAATCGTTCAGACATACCTGGCACGATCAGTTCCTCTCCGTTTGATGATCCAATAAGATTTGCCTCCGCCAAAGGTTTTGGGATGATTCCCAAAACGTGACTGACTCCTTCCTGTACGGCCTTTGAAACGATCCTCATTAGTCCAAGATTGCCTCTGCCATATACTAAGTGCATATTCCTTGCAGCTAAGACTCGACCCAATTCCTGTGTTGCCTCTACGTATTGTGGCTTAGTACCAACACTAGTACCGCAAAACACACAGATGTTTTCAACTCGTCTTCTTGAAGTGGCTTCCATGTTTTACTCTGGATGTCTTCAAAAATGCAATGACAGTTGAATTTATAGTACCTGAAAAAATGTGAGTAATAATAGCACTAGTATCTTCCATAGGACGTTTGTTAGCTAAACAACAAAAGAAATCGTGAAAGGTCAAAAAGTCTGGATCCTGTCTACGAAAATAAAGATAATTACAACAGAAAAGCAAATCAAAGAAATTATTAAGGCAACAGAATTGTGTACGCAATACGCCAATCGCTTAGTATAAATTCATTAGGATGCGTCTCAAGAATCCATTCCTTACTCAGCCATCGCTAATGAATTATCTCTTATCTTTGCCAAACATCATTCCTTCTGTCTTAAAATGCTCCGTTTGTGCTTTTCCCTACAAAAATCATACACAAAATTAAAAATTCTACAACATGTATACACAAAATATAAAAATAGAAATTAGAACAAATTGCATGGGTTGCCTCCCTGCTAGCGCTAAATTTTTCATCTTCAGCCATACGTGGCTGAAATCTATCTGTCAAGTAGGTTTCAGCGTCGTTTTAGATGTCCGATTAAAGATAATTCCATGTGCGTTGCTTTTGAAGGGTCTCTTCCAACGGTAAGGTGGTAAAAAAAATTTGTCTCATTCAGTGCTCGTGCCACCTTTTTAATCTTTGTTGCTCCAGTGGTTCCTGAAAAGAAAGAAATAAAGCCAGGAGGTCTCGTATGGTGCTTGACTTGGAATGGAAGTTCCATCTGTCAAACTTCTGGTTGATATCTTTAAATTGTACTCCCCAAAACATTGATGTTTCTTCTGAATGCTCTGGATCTTTAATAAGTTCAGACATTTGCTCCTCCATTTTCTCTGCTTCTTGCACCACCTTTTCTTCACAGATGAGTTTTAAAATTTCCTCGTTCAATTCTTCATCTGTCATCTGTGAAATGCATGCTCCATAAGTGTCACCCTGAGGATGTAAAGAAATGTCAGATTTTAGGTCTTCATCCTCTGATACGACTGGAATGGATGGTTCAGGTAGATCTTCATCAAACATCATGGTAAAGCATGCTCCAAGATCTTCATTTTGAGGATTGAAAGTTTGATCCTTCGTTGTTGGTGCAGTTGGTACAAATAGATCAGCTTCATCCTCGTCATAATCTGAATAATAAAAGTCAAATACAGACTTTGCTGGTTTGGGCTCCTGAACTGATACCTCTGGTTATTGATACTGCTCAGCCTCCTCCTCTGTTGAAGTGTCATTGTGAACTGATTGGTACTCGTAGGCTTCATCAGTGTCATCTGAAACTGGTTCTTGAGGTATGTGGTTCTAGTTTTATGTGAATTGTCTCATTTGATCTGTCATCCTCTGAATAGATGTTGATTGTCTCTGAATACTTTCGAGTTGATTCTGATATGTTTCAAGCATTGTATCCAACTTTTCGTCTTGTTTCTTGAATAAATCTTTGAGCATGTCAATCATCTGATCTTCCTCTGATGGTTCTGATTGTTGATGGAAATCGAAGGTAGATGGTGGATGAGATGGAAAATATGATGGTTCTTCGTACCTTGAATGATTCTGATAATTCTGCCACTCTGAAAAGTATATACATTGATCGCTCGGGTGGTTACCATAAATTACACATCTCCTCATTTCATTCTGATGAGCAAATGTAGTATTGCTTGATTCTGACATCCAGTGATAGTTGTTGGGCTGGTCAACAAGCCTCAGAAAACCAGACTGTTGCTCCCATATTTGGGGTGTATCTTCTAGTAAAGCCCGTGATCTCTCAATCTCCCAATAATGTTCCATTTTTCAATCACCTGAAAACAAAAGAAAGAAATAAAAATTATAGATAAAAATAAAGAAAATTAGATACAAGTAAATTAGATAGCTTCAAAATTAATAACTCAAGAAAAATAAGTCCCCGGCAACGGCGCCAAAAACTTGACCGGCGTAAACACACAAGTATAACGCAAGCGCACGTATCGTTCAAGTAGTATAAAAATATCGATCCCACGAGGACTTAATTCCTACTGTTGTTATTAATTATTGATACTATTTATTTACAGGTATCTAATTATAGGGAGAAGGGAATTGATTGCTTTTGGTTGGTTGAATGTGGATTTGCTAATTAAAATAAAAACATACTCAAAAGAAAATACTAAGGAAAATAAAAGAAAAGACTCAAAGATCTAGGGTCGTGACTCCACACAATATTATTATAAAGATGAATTGATTCTCTTATTTATGTGTAATAAATAAGTTTGCTAACCTGGAACACGAAATTATACAAAAGCCTATGTCGATGGTCAGACGCAAATACCCAGTATAACCCAATTGAACCATATGTCTATGTCAACCAAATTACTTGGATTCATTAAGATCAAGTTCCAATTGTGGCTACCCCCGCCCGACAGGTATATGTCTATCCTGTAAGGAAATCTATTAAAGGGTTATTTATCCTCAAGGAAGATCGTGGCTATTGAATCTACGGCTGAAACCTAAAATCCCTATGTCTAGTTCATTTTAAGTTTACCACATCAATTTTATTGGTGATCAGACAACAATAAGCATTAAGCTTAAGACTCAATAAACAAACTACAGAATTACCCATAAAAAGAAAATCAATTATTAAGTGTGTGGATATTGTGTTTCATCACTTCCCTAGAATAAAAATAAAATGATGGGGTTAGAGGATCCACATTTAATATTTCTTTTCTAGGAATCTCACTTATTAGAATATATAAATTATTTTATGTTCTGCTTTCTCAAGAATTAATAATGTTAAACAATTATATTATGTATAGTTTCTCAAGTTAAACAATTAATAATGTTAAACAATTATATCAATATTTACCGCCCCTTTTATTTATATTATGTATAGTTTCTCAAGTTTTATGAACGTTTTGATGTATTTTAGTTTAGTTTACAGATAAAATAAAATCGGGACTTAATGGAATCAATCAGGACGAAATATGGAACAAATAAGGGCAAAAATTGGACTTGATATTTTGATTTTGGAGATTGGAAACTTGAAATGGCGTTCTAACGAAGTACAATTTCGGAAATTTCAACTTTGCGCAATTATCGTATTTTGGCCATAACCTTTTACTCTGATATTAGATTGAGGTGATTCAAGTTCCAGATTAAATATAACTCAAATATCTACAACTTTGGAGTTCATAATAATTTCATGTTCTGAAGTTTCAATGACCGAAATTGATAAAACATCCGGAAAAGTGTTATTTGTAATTATTAAAGTCATTTTCAAAACAAAATAATAATAATAAAATAAAAAAATGAAAATTATCAAACTTCCACCAAAAATCACCATCCAATCAACAAACCTATCTATTAGGTACTTATAAACATTTAACTTCATAAATTGATAGCTAAGGTATTAATTCCTCGTGGGATCGATACATTTTATACTACTTGAGCGATACGTGCGCTTGCGTAACGTGAGTGATTTCACCGATCAAGTTTTTGGTGCGTTGCCGGGGACTTATTCATCTTTTACTATTAATCTTGGGGTTAGATACCTTTACTTGTGACTAATTTATTTTTACTTATTATTTTTTTTCTTGTGTTTCAGGTTCTCAGACACTACATGAGAAGAACCAGAAGCTTTGTAATCCGTCCGCTTGACCCTGAAATTGAAAGAACAATCAGAAAGTTGAGAATAGAAAGGCGAGAAAGCCAAGAAGCAGTGAAACTCAAAGCCTTGAACTACGTGATGTCGGGAGATGTGCTATATAAAAAATGCCAAGACGGTCTGTTGTTGAAATATGTAGGGCCATCATAATCCAAAACCATTATGACCAAAATACACGAAGGTGTTTGTGGGGCTCACTAGGCCGGGATAAAGATGAGGTGTTTGATCATACATAGTGGGTATTATTGGCCAAAAATAGGAGAGTTATGCATATCGTATGCCAATGGATGTGTTGTTTGTCAGAAGCATGGGCCCATTCAAAGGGCACCAGCAACCAAAATGGTACATGTCATTAAACCATGGCCATTCATAGGATGGGAGATAGATTTGATAGGGAAAATCTATCCTGCATCTAGCAAGAGACACAGCTTCATTATCGTCGCCATGAATTTCTTTACCAAATGGGTGGAAACTATTCCAGTAGTGGAGATCTCTCAAGAGCAAATCATCAAGTTCATAAAAGAGCACATCATTCACCGATTCGGTATACACACAAACAATAATGGTAGACCATGGTACTTCGTTAAATGGCGATATGGTAAAAAGCTTCCTGGCCGAATATGGGATCCGGCTAGCAAACACCACTCCATATTATCCTCAGTCAAATGGTCAGGCAGAATCGTCCAATAAAACCCTTAAAATATTGATTCGAAAGATGGTGACGGACAATGCTAGGCGATGGGACGAGTGTTTGAGTCAGGCTCTATGGGCCTATACAACGTCACCGCGAACGAGTACCTCGATCACACCATTTCAATTAGTATAGGTCAAAAGGTCGTACTACCAGTTGAAATTAATATTGAATCCACCAGAGTGATGTTGCAAAAAGAATTGACAGAGGAGGACTACAGCGAATCAATGATCCAAAATTTGTTGGAATTGGACGATATTAAATACGATGTCATAAATCATCTGGAAGAATAAAAGAAAAGAATGGCCAGGGGGTATAATCAGAAAGTCATGGCTAAATCGTTCAGAAAAAGCGAATTAGTGTGGAAAACTATATTGCCACTTGGTGCTAAAGATCCAGCATATGGCAACTAGTAGCCTAATTGGGAAGTCCCTTTCGAGGTAAAAAACGTGTTGCCAAACAGGGTCTATCATTTAAGGAATTTGAATGGAAAAGTACATGTTAGAGCGATAAACGGTAAATACTTGAAAAAATATGTGCCCTCATTATGGGAGCACGAGAACGTAATGTCTTTGCAATAAGGACAAAGCTGAGAAATATGAGAACACAGGACAAAAACGTCCTCAAAAGTACAACGCCTGGACAATGAAACGTCATATATTATTACATAATTATTGGTCGACCAAAGATCGCTGAAGCTCATCAAGCGAATCCTTCAGAAGTGAGAACTTCTTCCCCAGGTTCCGCCACTCTCTCATCATCCCAGCATCAGTTTTTCACTAGATCGGCCACGCCCTTCTCAAAACCAACTCGGGCCAGGGCAGAAGTGATTTTGGGAAGATCGGCGATTTATCTAACCGCTCATTTGGCAACCGACAGAAACCTAAAATCTATGATTTTCCTTTACATGTGTCAACACGAGTCGTTCTCCGGAAGCATCGTCCAGGCTGTCACCATTATTGTTGCGTGTGGCAGAGGAGAAAGCATAGTTGATGTGACAAAACCATCAGGCTTAATTTCGGCAAAGTCAGGCCTAGGGTAGAAAACCTGTCAATCGGTCAAGTAACACATGGGAAGCATTGAAAATGAGAATAGTATCATGTTTTGGAAGTATATAAAGGGGAGGGTCTCCGAATAGCAACTCGTAAATAATAGAAACATAACAACTGTAACCTCTTTCAACTGCTCGGCCATAAGCCAACCCTACTCCAAACATCTTGGATTGATCTCCCATAACCAAACAAATCATTATTGAAGGAGGATTTATCCCGGAAATGGCATTCCCATATTGCCCATGAGACGAAAATCAGCCGTCAATATTTGGTGCCGTCTGTGAGGAACCAACGAAAAGCAACTTCCATAGTAGGACGATAGTGGGAGGTAGAGACCGTAGGTTGGTGAATAGTTCAATATCAGAATGGATGGAAGGGGGAAGGAACGGAAGGAGCAGAGCAGAACCGGGAAAAGAAAAGATCTGTATGGAAAATGGGCTGTCGGAAACAAAAACTTTTCTTTAATGAGTTGTGAAATGGAATGTAAGAAGGTTAGCCAACGACCATCCACACGGGTTGAGTTGTAAAATAGAGTGTAATGTTGTGGATGAGTACGTCCATTGGCAGCGGCTGACCGAGTTTCTCTGTGGGAAGGTACTGCACCCCCCGGTTTCCTAGATTACATGTACTGAAAGATCGGTCGGGTAGCTAGCTAGCCAAGGGCGAGAAGGAATGCCCATCGGGCCAGTCCTCAATTAGTGCAGTGGCCTCCCCCGTACAAGAAGAAAAAGCGCCAGTCCTCAATCAGTGCATCCGAACAAGAGGAAAAAGCGCCAATCTTCAATTAGTGCGGTCGAACGAGAAAAAGAGCGAAAAATGAGGAAGAAATTATAAAGTCACCCTAGACTGGTGTCGTAATGCGAGGACTTGTGGGCCGACGTCTATCACCCTGACATGAAGAAATTCACCTCGATTTCATTTCCAATTCAATCAAGGTGAATTTTGGGGACAATTGTTGACAAAAGAAAGTCACACTAGAGCGAAATCGCCCTAGAGCGAATGAGTAAAGGACGAAGGCAAGCAGAGCGACGAAGGGAAGAGCGATCGGAGCAATCACCAGACGACCAAAACAACAATTAGAACGACAAAGAACTCAGGACGACCAAAGCCGCGATTAGGACGACAAGGGACTCAGGATGACCGAACACATGATGCAGTTGATCCCGCGATTACAGCAGTTAGGCAGTTTCCCTCCACGATCAGGCAGTTAAGGCGCACGACTCAACGGTTGAAGGCATGACCCAGCAGTTGCAAGGAAGTTATGAGCCGAAACCGCCCGAGCGGTTTACAAGTTTCACTATAAAAGGCTCACTCATGCAAAGATTACAAAGCTCGATCAAATGAAGACTCAAATGAGCATATTTTTATTTTTCATTTCTTAGTTTCATAATCCTTAAAACTGTAATTTGTGTGCTTGCGCCCCTTGGAGGCTTATTCACTTAATCAAACACCCCTTACTGAGACTTTGTCTCAGGAGGTTTGAACCTTACACGTTGTTCTTTCTTCAGGCAGAAAATTACGCAAACAGTTACAGTTCGATTACAGTTTAAAATCACAACCGTATGCCTGTCTAATTTTAAGCATCAGTTTATGTAAAAGTGTATTAAAAAAGATTAGCTGAACATGAAAAACAGCCAAACAAGTAAATGCCAGCACGCATGCACGTGCATGTGACATTGTTGCCTTTTATTTTTGAACTCCTTTTTATGAAAATGTTTGTCCTTGCACGTGTACTTGCCATTTCTTTATGGCTTTATTCTCCAAAAGAACGTCTCTAGTAAATATTATTCTCCCACAAGTAATGTAATATTTTTTATATCCCATTTTGAATCAATTTTGTTTGAAAAAAAATGATATTTCTGATCGGCAGATGTGGTGGAAAAAGACGAAGGAAAACGGAGTCCGTGGCGGCACAGGAGTAATCTGTTAATGCTTAAGTTTGGACTTAATTCAATAATTTTCTCTATAATTTTTTCAAAAAAAATAATATACTTGATTCACTAACTTTATTAGGAGATATATATATATATATATATATATATATATATATTAAGACATTTCTAAAATAAATTTTTTCCTCTACGTTTCACCTCTGAATAGAGTATTGATTGATTATTAAATTGATAAAAGGGGGAGATTAATTGTTGGGTCACTAAAATGAGGACCAACAATTTGCTCAAGTCCATGCCCTAATAAAAGGGAAAAATAATATGGTTCTTGCAAATTCAAGTAAAAGTAGAACATTATTTAATGTAATCAATAAAGGCATTAGATTTTGAAAGTTTTGTTCCATGAGTTGAGTTGAAATGGGATCACGACTTTGAACAAAAAGGTCCATGCTAGATTAATTTTTTTTAAATAAAAAATTACAAGTAGACCATAGGGAACATATTAGTATAAAAGCTAGCAAAATATTCCATTTTTAAACACAACATTGTCACCTAATATATTTTGGTGCCAAATCATGATTAATGATCTAACTAATCGAATTTGAATCATAATTATTTGATGGGGTCTTTCCTCATATATTTGTAAATTAAAATATCATCAAGTGGGCTTTTATTGTTTTGATTAAAATATGTGATCATCGTATCACAAAATGATAGGAAGACCTAATTAATATTATAAATAAGTTTAAATTATTTCAAATGATTCACTTATAAGTTCACCATTTTAAGTGATTAAACTATCCAACTCCATCATATTCGCTTTCATTCCATTAAATTTTATTTTAAAAGTCGACCGACCAAATATGTTTCCCTAATAAAATCCTCAAATTCATGCATCTTGTCAGACTTTCCAAAACTACCCTTCCCTACATTGAAGAAAAAATATCATTCGCTCCAGACCCAACATCAATAATGAGGGGGCCGAAAAAAAATTTTAAAATTCTTTTTATTTTCTGAGAGGCAAAGAAGATTTTGCAAATAAATATATAAAATAAAATAAAATAAATAGAATCACGCTTGACAAAAAATGGAAAAAAATTAGGGTGGGGGCCAAGGCCCCTCCCACCCCCATCCACCCCTGCTTCGTTCTATAAAGCATGAATATGCCGGTCATTTCATGTTTTGAATGAATTAAAAATCCGAAACTGTACATGCAGCACAACTCGAGTTTTAACATTGATTAACTGAAACTACCAACTTTATCAACGATTCGATTAACCGTTAATCAAACTAATCACATGGTCACCAGCTCAGCCGGTCACATGGTATGATCCCATTTGGGGTAAAAAACTAGGGGTGGTATCTGGTATCCGTCGGAAATTCCTCAACCCATCTTAAAATTTTTGAGATGGATACGGGTACATATTTCGGGACAAATCATGTACAAAATGAATGTACTCGATCAGGTATTATCGAGCATGAGAATTCTCGGATCAAGTACGAAAATTCCCGAACCCAACAATATACTACCTATTGGCTTGTTTTTGTTAAGTTTTATAATGGGTAGCCGATGGGTACCCATCAGGAATATGGTACATATTCCTTGATAATTTTGAATGGGTACCCATTCGGGTTCTTACTTTTCGAACAAGTATCCGACTCTCGATCCATCCCGAATTTTTCATGATGGGTCGAGTGTCGGGCAATGGTTCGGAAGCTATTAGGAACAAAATCTCATTACCTGAATTTTCCAACTCTCAATCCGGAATTCCCGAACCCGAAAATACTCATCTCTAGTAAATTACATTCCTATAGTTTTGTTGAATAATCCAATATATTCATATAATTTGAAAAATATATCTCTTCTTTAATTTTATGCATAATTTTACAGTTTTATCCCGATTGATAATTGAATTTAGATTATTCAAATGCATGATAAAAAAAAATTTTAAACAAAATTTTATATTTAATTTGTAAGGGAATAAAACATATATTTTTATTGAATTTTCTAAATAAATATAGTAGTTATTTTTTTTTGAATATTTTAATGTATATATATTGATCAATACTAAATTCTAATAAATAAAGATTTTTTTTTAAAAATTTGGAAAATTAAATAATTGACAGTAATAATCCTAACCAAAATCTTATTTTTGTATTTATATTGTTTTCCTTAAAAAAATGTTATTACATGATTAATAAGTATAATTTTAAATAATAATATGATATGATTTTTTTAATGGTTAATCAATCCTAATTTATATATTTCTCTCACTTTTTTTTATTTTAAAAATATCCAAATTATAAAGGTATATTTGTCTAATTGAGAAGCAGGGATGTCTTGGATATTTTATAAATTTATAAGCATATTGTAGGAGCGAAGCGGAGTTTACCTTTATACCTATGATGTTGGCGACCACTATACTGTTGAGCTCGCAGCTCGTATAGAGTACGGATTAGTCAGCGGGGGACTAACCGGAGAATAAGGGAGTCGCCACCCAGTATGAGACACTGAGAATGATATAAGACCACACTACACCACTCGCAAGGTCCGATCTTAAACCCGTTTTGGTTAGGAATGATCTCTTACCGATGCAAGTATAATATCCATGATTAAAAGAGGATCCACATGTCTTATAACGCATAAATCACACGTGAAAAATGTATATTGCATACAATCACCCAAGACAATTTATATTTCAAGCAGTGGGCAAATATTCATGAAGCAATAATGAAACAGAATTAACACGAATAAAATAGACTGGGCCGGACATATCTTGGATCTGACCGGATATATATTGTACTTTTATGTCCGACCGGACATACTTGGTGTCTGGTCGGATTTACTACGTAAATCAGAAAGTCAGAAACATAAAATTACGTTCATATAACATTCATAACAACATTAGAAAATGTTATATCATATGTAAAGAAATAAAACAGAAATAAAACAATCAAAGGAAACATAAGCAAGATGATAAATATAGACGAAAAGCCACCCACGTCCGTTTTCGTATGGTAAATGTACTTGTATCCCGAGTGCAAATCATACTACCGTCTAGGTGTTATCGAGTCGGGTCGGGTTTTTTCAAAATTTGCGAAATCTGATCGGGTCGGGTCACTCGGGTTGATAAACCTAAACCCGAAAATTGAGGGCCGGGTCACGCGGCTCGGCGAATACAAAAAAGAATTTTTTTATTTATGAATTATTTTGAGACATAAATACTAACTATTTTATGTCCGGAAACTTGTCATATATATAAAATTTCAAGATAAAAAAGTAATAAACAACTGAAATAATAATAAAAACTTTAAAAAATATTTTTTTTAGAAAACTAATAATTTTTTCGGGAAGGGTCGAGCTGCGTCATCAAACCCATGAACCGACCCATAAAAATTAGTTCGGGTCAATCCGAAATTGCATAATTTTTTTAGAATCCGACTGGGTTGGGTCGTGATTTGACCCGACCTTATGAACATCCCTACTACCGTCCATTCGAAATCGGCTATGAAATTTATGTCCGGGTTGTTGGGGCGGAAGTGGGACCCCTAGGGTCGGATTAGTGCCCCACGCAGTGGAAGTGGGTCTAACCCATGGATATCTAGCATGGGTGTTTTTTTAAAATATTTTATGTAAAACTACATTCCTTTACGAGTTTTTAGGAAAACAACGGGGACCAAATCAGAGTTCGGAAACTCCGGAACGGAGAAAATGAAGTTTCAGCGCATGAACATCAACTCCATGCTCATCGCGATGCGTAGGCTTAGCAGTCACGACACCTAATCAGCGAGAGCTCGGTGGGTTAACATTGCGACACTCGTAGATTAGAAAGTTGAGTGTTGCGACACTAGAGATCAGAGTCGCGACGCCGTCCTGTGTAAAATATTGACAGTGAGTAAATTTACCTTCAAATCAATTCTAAACTCTTCCAATTTTCTCCAAATAGTTTAATACACCTAAAATCTAATTTTAGCACCAAACCCGTTGGGAGAGTTTTGGAACCCCTAGGGTCGGATCGGTGCCCCATGCAGCGGAAATGGGTCTAACCCATGGATATCAAGTATGAGTATAATTTTAAATTATTTAATGAAATACTATATTCCATTACGAGTGTATAGAAAAAAATCGAGACTGAATCGGAGTCTGGAAGCTCCCGAATGAGAGAAAACAAAATCAGCGTGCGTAGCACTTACTCGCGTGCGCTATAGTGACGCGCGCACTGTACGCACTACATTGCACGTGTCACTGTAGCACGCACATCAACCCTTTTTTAAAATTCATTTCTTTCTCTCATTCAGCTCAATTTCCAGTGAGCTGAATGGATTGATGTATTTTACCCTAATCTATTCCGGTTCTCCCTAAACATTTCAAAAACACCCAAAATTAATTTTTAATTTCAAAACTAACATCAACACATGTTATAGAATAAAAATCAAGTTTTCCAAAATATAAAATATTTTTACAAAATCATAAATTTATTCTAAATACGCATTTGCGTAAATTTTGAATCCAATACACAAACCAAATTAGAATCCCAATAAGAAATGTCTCGTGAACAATTATAGGTCACCCAAAGGTGATCAAATGATTCTAGAATGGTAGCCATAACTCTAAGCTTTAATCTAGAGTTCCAAACTCTTATTAATTGTTCCATGTCCAACATGAACATCTTTGACCTAATTCATAAGCATGTTGTGTTTATACTTCTAAAGTATCATAGCACAATTGATTAGCCTTATTTCAACATTAAGCTATGTGATCATGGATCTAATACACAAATGAACATAGCTTAGGAGAAGATCAAACATTACCTAGTAAGCTTGATGCAAGATCCAATCTACTTCTCCTTTGTTGAAATTGTTGGAGAACCTACAAGTTGTGCAAGCTTGACTCCAAGATCCAATCTTGTTTCCAATGCTATCAAGCTTCACTTCAAGATTGATCGGTGAAATCACTCACGTTACGCAAGCACACGTATCAGTCAAGTAGTATAAAATGTATCGATCCCACGAGGACTTAATACCTTAGCTATCAATTTATGAAGTTAAATGTTTACAAGTACCTAATAGATTGGTTTGTTGATTGGATGATGATTTTAAACTGAAAGAAAAGTAATTAAAACAGTGCGAAAGTGAATTAAAGGTAAAATCAATATTATAAAACTATTTAGGGTTGTGAATCCTTCCAATATCTTTTAAAGATGAAATGGTTATCTTATGTTTGTGCAATATATCGGTTTATTAACCTGGAATACGAAAATATGCAAATTCCTTTGTCGATGGTCAGATGCAAACACCCAAATAACTCAATTAATCATATGTCTATGTTAACCAAGTTAACTGAATTCATTAAGAATAAGTTCCAATTGTGGCTACCTCCGCCTGACATTTATATATCTACCCTAAAAGGAAATCTGCCTAAGGGTCACCATGCCCCGAGGTGAGATCGTGAGCTATTGAGTCTAAGGCTGAAACCTAAAATTCCTTCGTCAAGTTTATTTTAAGTTTACCAGATCAATCTTATTAATGGCCAGTTAACAAGAAGCATTAAGCTTAAGACTCAATAAATAAACCTTTATATTACCCAAGACATAAAATAACCAACTTTATAAACCAGTGATATTGGAATTCATCACACCCATAGATAATATATTTAGTTACAAAACATACTTAAAATTACAAAATGCATAGTTAAACATAATAACATAATAAAAAATTAAAAAGTAAATAAAATTACAACAATAAAAGAAAATGCTGGAGCTAGGGGTTTCACTCTTAATACATTAAATATAGATTACTCCATTATCAATTAATCATTTCTTGAATTAATTATATTAAAACCGACCATATAGACGATGTATTTCATTTGTCAAAAGTCCAACCGACCATATAGGCGGTAATAAAATCAAATAAATCGACCATGTAGGTGGTAACAAGGTTAGGACCTAAACCGACCATATAGGCGGAAACTAAGTCCAATAATGTAAAACCGACCATATAGGCGGTAAATAATTAATTCAATTTACTTATTTAAATTAAGGGAGTAAATCTAAATTATTATATTAAAAGTTTCACCCCAGACTCCAGCAAAAAGTTATTACCTACTCATGATATAATTAAAAACACACAAAAATTTATTAAATAAATAAAGAGAAAATACAAGAAAACTTAAATAAACATGCAAGACACTTTCTTTTAGGTTTTCATGGAGAAATCCCCCAAGAAAGCATGAAAAATTTACAAAGTTTAGCTTGGTATTTATAGGCAAATCTAAAAGCTTCCACCAATTACTCCACCAAACATGGCACCAAATCCTCCACCAAACATGCAAGCATGTTTGGTGGAAGTTTGACAATTTTCATTTTTTTATTTTATTATTATTATTTTGTTTTGAAAATAACTTTAATAATTACACATAACACTCTTCATATGTTTTATCAATTTCGGTCATGGAAACTTCAGAATTTGAAATTATTATGAACTTCAAAGTTGTAGATCTTTGAGTTTTCTTTAATCTGGAACTTGAATCACCTCAATTTGATATCGGAGTAAAACGTTAATGCCAAAATATGACAATTACGTAAAGTTGAAATTTCTGAAATTGTACTTCGTTAGAACGCCATTTCAAGTTTCCAATCTCCAAAATCAAAATGTCAAGTCCAATTTTTACCCTTATTTGTTCCACATTTCATCCTGATTGATTCCATTAAGTCCCAATTTTATTTTATCTGCAAAATAAACTAAAACACATCAAAACGTTCATAAAACTCGAGAAATTATACAAAATATTAAGTAAAAGGGGAGGTAAATATTGATATATTTTTCGCTTATCACACCCCCAAACCTAACATTTTGCTAGTCCTCGAGCAAAACAACAAAATAAAATACAATAAACAATTAAAATTAAACTAAGCCACTTTCATAGGGATCACAATTGCATTTAGCGTATGTAACAAGCCTTTAAACCCTTAGGTGTCCCTAGTGGACGAGTCGTAGTCTCGTGAGGGCTTATAGTGACGATACCCACAAACGTCAATCTAATGCACACAAAAGAAAAAAGACAAGAGAAAAGAGAATAAACAAGTTAGTGACTAAACACGTGAAACGTCTTATCCAAGTTAATAATTGTTTTCTTTCTTTCTAAATTACCAAATAAGTAAATTCTTCGATTATTTTTACCATTCTTCATATACACAACCAACAAGGTATTAATCAAATCATTGTGCTCACAATATTCATAAGTGTAGTTGAAAAGAGAGTAATATTTTTTTCCTAAAGTTATATCATAATTCACATATTTTTTTGGCAATGTATTTTATTTTATTTTATTTATAACATCTTCAATCCATGTAGCGAGCTTTGTGCCAGTGACTCCCAAGCCAGTTGGCTTTAGGGCACTAGATGTTAAAACACCTCTCCGGACTTAATTACTCGAATCTCAGATGTTTTTTTCCCATTGCTTTTTTAAATGCTTACTCTAATTAAACTAGAGCACTGAATATTACAAACTTTTCACTTACAACTCATGGTCGTATGTTACCATGCATGTTGATAATACCTGTCAACTGAGCATATGAAGATCTAATTTAGTCAGTATTATGGAGAATTCACAAATTAAATATTTCAAAAGGAAATAAACAAAAATCAACTTGTTACGAAATAGGTTGAGATACGTCTCAGGAGTGGAAATTACTTACACAGTTATCTCACACCAATTTCACCTGATTAGTCAAGTTAAAAACACAAAAACACAAAATATTTTTAATTTTTTCTAAAAATATTTTAATAGTTTTTTTTGATTTTTTTTGAAAATTTTTTACTAAAATCGAAAAATAAAAACAAGATACTAGTCAATTATTCCCCTCCCCCAAACCTAAATGAGACATTGTCCCCAATGTCTTAAAAAGTAGAAGAAGAGTTTAGAAACAGAACCTGGTTAGCTGAAATTCTACATCTAAAAAGAAAATTAAAGGTTAAGATCCAGATTTATCCGACGCTTCTTACCACGATCATTATCAGACCAATTTATCTTGGAAATGATAGGGTCAATTTGTGGTTCAAAGGTTAAAATTTGGTCAATTAAATCATTGGCAGTTCTGGCAGTGAAGTGCATTTCTTTTACAGGTTTTGATACGAACCCATTTCTCCAGGCATCATCAAGAAACACACAAAGAAAATCATAAAATCCATATGCGTTAAACAGTCCAATCGGTTTCTAGTGTATGTTCAGGTTCGCCCAAGATAGCACTGTAAAAATTTCCTTCATCGTACCTAAGCCACCTGTCAAAGCAATAAAAGCATCAACACGATTAATCATTTCCACAAGTCGTTCGGACATACCTGGCACGATAAGTTCCTCTCCGTTTGATGGTCCTATCAGATTCGCCTATGCCAAGGGTTTTGGGATGATTCCCAGAACTTGAATACCTCATTCTTGTACGGCCCTTGAAATGTACCCCATTAGTCCAAGATTGCCACCACCATATACTAGGTGCATATTCCTTTCAGCTATGACTCAACCCAATTCCTTTGCTGCCACTACGAATTCTGGTTTAGAACCAGCACTAGTACCGCAAAACACACAAATGTTTACAACTCGTCTTCTTGATGTTGCTTCCATTTGTTTTTATATGTATTTTTTCTCAACTCTGGATGCCTTCAAGAGTGCAATGATGAGTTGAATTTATAGAACCTGAAAAAGGGTGAGTAATAATAGCACTAGTACCTGCTCAATGACAATTATTAGCTAAACAGTAAAATATATCGTAAAAGTCAAAAAGTCTGGATCTTGTCAGAGAAAATAAAAGAAAATGACAAAATAAATCACAATTATTAGGTAAATACAAAGAGATAATAATATTTACAAGAAGTAATGGCTTGAATGACGTCTATACGTCAACGACAAGCTTCCCATCCAATTTTCTTATAAATTGGCAAACATGGTCTTTTAGAGTCAGATTCCCGAGACTTAAATATTGTCTTTCTTTTTGGAATTATGCATGTAACATGTGAATTGCAGCACATATCCACTGGGATGCGTCTCAAGATTCAATGATATGTCATCCAAAGACTCATTACTCAAGCCATCCCTAATGAATTTAATTTTATCTTCATGGTTATCAGACACCATTCCTAAAGAATAACAACGAGTATTACATTTCATGCGGGCACATTTATAGCAGACACCATTCTTTTAGCTCTTCCCTTTTTAGCATAGATGATTTTTCCTAAACCAGGCAGATATGACACAAAAGAGTCAGATGATTCACCTGCCAATCGGACCCGTGCTTCAATAATCCAAAGAATGTCATTAGGAATACTTTTGATCATCAAAAGTCTCATTCGTTCCAAGCGAGCTTTGTAAACTTTCATCAGAGAGTTTTAAGGGAGAGAAGGAAATTGCTTGTGAAGATTTGTGAGAACGTCTTCCATCCTGAAATGTGACTTTACCTACAAAAATTAAACACATAAAAAATAAAACACACCAAATCTGAATATATACACAATTTGCTTGGGTTGCCTCCCTATTAGCTTTAAGTTTAACGTCGTTAGCTAGACATGATTGCCCGAACGTTAGGCTGGATCTAAAAGTGTGACACTTTCTTTTTGTCGCTCAAATGATTCTCCCCAGTATTGATTGACACGCTGATTGTTAACTTTGAATGTATCGTTGGTGTTGGGATCAAGTAATTCAACAGCTCCATATGGTAAAACCCGAGTAATCACAAATGGACCTGTCCACCTTGACTTCAGCTTTCCAGGGAAAAGTTTCAACCTTGAATTGTATAACAACACCTGCTGCATTGGTTCCAGTTGATCACACACTATTTTTCGATCATGCCATTTCTTTGTCTTTTCTTTGTATAATCTGGCATTCTCATAAGCCTGTATGTGAAATTCCTCCAATTTGTTGAGTTGGTGGAGCCGTTTCTCTCATGTTGCTTGTTGATCAAGATTTAACTTCTTCAGTGCCCAGTACACTTTGTGTTCAAGCTCCACTGGTAGATGGCATGCTTTTCCAAACACCATTCGATATGGGGACATACTAATAGGTGTCTTGTAAGCTGTTTGGTAGGCCCATAGTGCGTCATCTAGTTTTGTAGACCAATCATTTCTTGTTGATCCAACGGTTCTCTCTAAGATTCTTTTGATCTCCCTGTTTGAAACTTCAACCTGTCCATTTGACTGCGGATGGTAGGCAGTTGCAACTTTATAAGTAACTCCGTATTTAGATATGAGTGCATCGAAATATCTATTGCAGAAATGTGTGCCTCCATCACTAATAACTGCCCGAGGTGTTCCGAAGCGAGTGAACATATTCTTTTTAAGGAATTTTATCACCACTTTTGAATCATTTGATGGTAGTGCTATTGCTTCAACCCATTTGGAGACATAGTCTACTACAATTAATATGTATAAGTTTTTGAATAATGGAACAAAGGGTCCCATAAAATCAATCCCCCATATATCAAATATCTCCACTTCCAGAATGTTTTGCAGAGGTCCTTCATTTCTCCTTGAAATATTTCTCGTTCTCTGGCACATGTCACATTGAAGAGCAAAAAAGTAAGCATCTTTAAACAGAGTGGGCCAAAACAAACCTGATTGTAGGACTTTGGCTGTAGTTTTATTCCCGCTGAAGTGTCCCCCGTATGGTGATAAATGACAATGCTGCAAGACACTATTGATCTCTTCATGTGGAACACAACGACTCAGTAATTGATCAGCACATCGTTTGAACAAGTACAGATCATCCCATACATATTTCTTGACTTCTTTGAAGAACTTATTTCGTTGCTGATGTATCCACTCCAATGGCCATTTTCTTGATACTATGTAGTTTATATAGTCAGCATACCAATGGACATCCTGTTGTTTCATGGCAAACAACTGTTCATCTGGAAAAATTTCTTTGATTGTCAGTTTATTGCTAGCTGTTTCTCCATTCTCGAGCCTCGATAAGTGATATGCCACTTGGTTTTTTGTCCCTTTCCTGTCTCGGATCTCCACGTCAAATTCATGCAGCAGAAGCACCCAACGGATCAATCTAGGTTTGGCATCTTTCTTCGCGATCATATATTTGATTGCTGAATCATCTGTGTAGACCACCACATTGGGAGCCATCATTTTCAGTTGTTGTGTAGTTGAGTTAAGCTTCATTCAAAGTTCTGCTGGAGTAGTAAATGGTATGGAAAATTTTTACTTTGCCTAAAACTGCACATACAGTAAAATCACTAGCATCGCACATCACCTCAAATTGAAGGGTCTAGTCCGGTGCTACTATTATCAAAAGCTTCATGGAATTCTTTGGTGAAGTTGAAAGGCACGTCTTTCTCCATCAGATTGCACAGAGGTTTAGCAATCTTAGAGAAGTCTTTGATAAATCTCCTGTAAAAGCCTGCATGTCCGAGAAAACTGTGAATCCCTTTGACAGTTGATGGTGAATGTAATTTTTCTATTGTCTCGATCTTTGTTTTGTATACCTCGATTCCCTTTTGTGAGATCCGATGTCCCATGATGATGCCTTCCTGCACCATGAAGTGGCATTTCTCCCAGTTGAGTACCAGGTTGGTATCTTCGCACCTTTGTAACACATTTTCCAGATTTTACAAGCAGTGGTGTAATGAGTCTCCAAACACAGAAAAATAATCCATGAAAACCTCCATACTTTGTTCCATCATGTCTGAGAAGATGGCCATCATGCAACGTTGAAATATAGCAGGAGCATTACATAGTCCAAATGACATCCCGCAGAAAACAAAAGTACCATATGGACATGTAAAAGTGGTTTTCTCTTGATCTTCTATTACGATGGAAATCTGATTATACCCCGAGTATCCATCCAAAAAATAATAGAACTCATGTCCTGCCAATCTGTCTAGCATCTGGTCAATGAATGGTAACGGGAAATGATATTTCCTTGTTGCTTTGTTCAGCTTCCTGTAGTCCATGCATACTCTTTATCCAGTCACCGTTCTTGTTGGAATCAGCTCGTTCTTTTCATTTGTGACTACATTTATTCCTCATTTCTTTGACACACATTGCATAGGAGTCTCCCATGTGCTATCAGAGATGGGGTAGATGATGCCGGGATCCAACCATTTGATAATTTCTTTCTTCACGACCTCCTTCATGATTGGATTTAGTCTCCATTAATGCTCCACTATGGCTTTGTACTCGTCGTTCATCAGAATTTTTTGCATGTAAAATGATGGACTAATGCCTCGAATGTTTACTATAGTCTAGCCAATGGCTTTCTTTTGTTCTCGTAATACTCTCAGCAACTTATCTTCCTGCTCCAATGTTAGCGATGAAGAAATAATCACAGGTAAATCATAAGAGTTTCCTAAAAATGAATACCTGAGATGGCTCAGAAGTAGCTTTAGTTCCAGCTGCGGTGGTTCTTCAATCGAGGGCTTGATTCGCTCTTTTTTCGGTAATTCCAAACTTTCCACATGTGGTGTCGATTTGAAGCGAAATGGTCTGTCAAGATAGTTGATACATTCCAGAATATCATCATCTAGCTCGCTGTCAATCATGTTTGTGATCAAAGCTTCAAGTTTATCCGTAGAAAGTTGCATTGCATCAGTATCCTGGATGATACTATCTAAAACATCAATTTTGAAACATTCCTTCTCATTTTCATCATTTGGGAATTTCATGGCTTTGAAAACATTGAATGTAACTTCTTGGTCCTGCACTTTCATGGTTAGTTCTCCTTTTTGTACATCAATAACGGTTCGACCTGTAACCAAGAATGGTATGCCGAGGATGATAGGTATATCTTTGTCTTCTTCCATGTCAAGGATAATGAAATCTGTAGGGAAAATAAATTTATCGACTTTAACCAATACATCTTCCACTACACCGCTCGGAAATGTGAGTGATCTGTCAACAAGCTACAGAGTAACTGAGGTGGGTATTGCTTCTCCGATCTGTAGTTACCTGTAAATAGACAAAGGCATTAAGTTAATGCTGGCACCTAAATCACACAAAGCCTTACCGAAGTAATGTTCGCCTATGGTGCAAGAGATGGTGAAACTGCCAGGATCTTTCAACTTTGGGGGAAGCTTTCTTTGAAAGATGGCACTGTATTCTTCTGTCAATGCTACTGTCTCGTAATCTCCCAATCTTCTCTTTCGTGACAGAATGTCTTTCATGAATTTGACATAGCTGGGCATTTGTTCTAAAGCTTATGCAAATGGAATGTTGATATGCAACTTTTTGAAGATCTCCAAGAATCGAGCAAACTGCTTGTCTATTTTACTTTTCTGGAGACGCTGTGGAAAAGGTAGAGGTGGAGTGAATTTTTCTTGATCATTTGCTTTTGCTTCTTTTTCCTCCATCTGTGGTTCTGCTTCACTCATTTCTTTTAGAACTTCCTTAGTGGATACCTTGACACCAACATCTTTGTTGATTTCAGTAACGCTTTTCAAATTAATGGCCTGACATTGCTCCTTCCCTCGGTTCCTTGGATTTGGTTATGTGTTGCTAGGAAGGTTACCTTGTGGTCTGTAACTCTGAGCATTAGCCAGTTGTCCCATTTGATTCTCCATAGTTTTCAAAGATGCTGCTTGGCTTTGAATTAATGCTGCTTGTGATTGAAACATAGCATCATATGATGCCTGCTTGAGAGTCATATTTTGCTTCTAGCTTTTTCAAGTGAGCCATCACTTTTGTTATTCCTGGTTCTTTTTCATACTCCTGGCCTTTGTTTTGCTGTTGGAATTCGGGTGGTGGATTGGTCATTTGCCCTGAATTGTTGCTCCAAGCGAAATTGGGATAGTTCCTCAACCCTGGGTTGTAGGTGTTGGAATATGGATTGTTCCCCTGTCTGTTGAAATTGTTGACATAATTCACCATCTCATCATGTTGGTTTGTCTCTGGTGCTCCTCCATATGGTGAATTTGTGGATCCAGCATTACCCTGCATGCTAAAAGTTTCCATGAATTTGCATATTTGATCCAGCTTGGCATTCATTGCTGTGTTGGCTCTAACTTCATAAATTCCTGCGATTCGTTGGATCATGCTCCTTTCTGTTGGCCATAAAGAATTATTGTTGGTCATTTCTTCGATTAGGTCCCATGCCTGATCCTCTCCATTTGCCATTAAAGCTCCTCCAGCATCAGCATCAATTGTGGTTCTCATCAGTCTAGAAAGTCTATTATAGAAGGTTTGGACTTGTAGCCACTTTGCAATCTCATGGTGAGGACATTTTCGGAGCAATTCCTTGTATCTTTCCCAAGCTTCGCAGATGGATTCTGAGTCATGTTGCACAAAGGATGTAAAATCATTCCTCAGCTTTGCAGTTCTGGCTGGTGGAAAGTACTTTGCTAGGAATTTGGTGGCTATAGTGTTCCAAGTTGTGATGGAACCTGCTGGTAGTGAATGTAGCCAAGTCTTAGCTCTATCTTTCAAGGAATATGGAAAAACACGCAGTCTCATTGCTTCTTCAACTGCTCGATTGTAATTGAAAGTACCACAAACTTCCAGGAAGTTACTGATGTGGACATTAGGATCTTCAGTTGCATTCCCCCAAACTGAACTGACTGCTGTATCATCTGGATGCATGTTTTGATGTCACACGCATTTGCTGGTAAGAGAGGAAGTACAATACAAGAAATGAATCCGTCAACTACCAGAATAGTTATGTCTCGAATGTGAATTGATGGTACAACCTCCAAAGGTTCAGGTTCCATGTTGATCAGTGCTTCTTGGCCTTCTCGCCTTTCCATTCTCAACTGTCTGATTGTTCTTTCAATTTCAGGGTCAAGAGGACGAATTACAAAGCTTCTGGTTCTTCTCATGTAGTGTCTGAGAACTTGAAACACAAGAAAAAAAAATAATAAGTAAAAATAAATTAGACACAAGTAAAAGTATCTAACCCCAAGATTGATAGTAAAAGATGAATAAGTCCCCGGCAACGCGCCAAAAACTTGATCGGTGAAATCACTCACGTTACGCAAGCGCACATATCGCTCAAGTAGTTTAAAATGTATCGATCCCCAGAGGACTTAATACCTTAGCTATCAATTTATGAAGTTAAATGTTTATAAGTACCTAATAGATTGGTTTGTTGATTGGATGGTGATTTTTGGTGGAAGTTTGATAATTTTCATTTTTTTTATTTATTATTATTATTATTATTTTTTTTTGAAAATGATTTTAATAATTACACATAACACTCTTTCAGATGTTTTATCAATTTCGGTCATGGAAACTTCAGAACTTGAAATTATTATGAACTCCAAAGTTGTAGATATTTGAGTCATATTTAATCTGGAACTTGAATCACCTCAATCTAATATCGGAGTAAAAGGTTATGGCCAAAATACGACAATTGCGTAAAGCTGGAATTTCTGAAATTGTACTTCGTTAGAACGCCATTTCAAGTTTCCAATCTCCAAAATCAAAATATCAAGTCCAATATTTACCCTTATTTGTTCCATATTTTGTCCTGATTGATTCCATTAAGTCCCGATTTTATTTTATCTGTAAAATAAATTAAAATACATCAAAACGTTCATAAAACTCGAGAAACTATACATAATATAAGTAAAAGGGGCAGTAAATATTGATATATTTTCCGCTCATCAAAGATCCAATCTTGATTTCTCCTAAATGAAATGTTGTAGAGACCTCACAAGCTTCTCTAAACACTTCTCTAACTTATGCTAATCTCTCTAAGAATTTGCTTGTATTTTTACTTGTAATTAAAACCTTCATAAAGCTTGCTATTTATAGCAAAACTTAGGCAATTTTTAATTAATAAAAGTTGTAATCAACTTTTAAGTGGGCTTAATCTAATTTGTCCAAATATGTATAATTAGGTTTGACTAATCTCCATTGTCTCCCACTTTAATTTAATCCCATTAAATCAAGCCAAAACCACATATTATTACATATCAAGCCAAAACCACATATTATTACATACTTATAATTACCATAATATCCTCAAATGGTAGAGATAATTTTGATTTTACAATAAGCCATTGTGTAATTATTGAATTAATCCAATTAGGTCAAAGTAAATAATCAATTTTATCCAATAACACTTGATTATCTTAGTTGATAATTATAATATCGAATATTATCTTTTATCAAAATTAATTGGCTACCCAAGTGCTCAATGAGTACACTTCATACTGGGACTCTCTAAGTTCAGACACGTTCGTCATATAAGCCAAACTAATATGTACATAATTGAGCCACCTCTGAATTCGCGAAGAACACGAACGACCTTTCTGAACTATACAAGTCGAGATCATCACATATGCTTAACAATCCTTCCATCATAGGCTATCCGAGTTGTGCTCAGGAAACATAGAATACACCGTCAAGTTTCCAAGACGCACATCTCATGTCGACATGTCCATGATTTTTTACAACTGATGCGATCCACCCTAGGTGATCGGCTTTGCCCAAAGTCTTTAAGAATCGTGACTTTACTTACATGGATACCTAAACCACTTATGGTACACATACGGGCCGATAGATCATATCTTGCTTCGCACTTGATTACTGAGTGCATCGGTCCACACCCAACAAACATCTAGAGGCCAGACCATGAAAGGTTTCTAACATACATGGCATCAAAGTGTGGAAGATCTCACACAAACTCAATGTTATCATATATTCAAAGGATTACATATGCTACTCGACTCGAGGAGATTCCTATTGATGATGGTGTGTACTTCCAACTATTAGGAATCACCTATGAGTCATTCAGTATTCGCTTCAACGAATACCCACATGTCTATACGAGTTTCCAAAACTCATGGTACATCGGTTTAAACCATTGAAAATCCAATTCCAATATACGACATGTGCTAGTCTTCTAGGTTATAGGAATTCGATCGTATTCCAAAACCAACGACTATGAATATTTACTTTAAGAATAGTTTACACCTAGTGTCAAAACTATTCTAAGGTCGATGTCATTCTTAGCATATGTATACATCAATCTAATACGCATAATGACAATACCATTATAAGGTATGAAATGAAAAATGTAGTTATTTTATTAATAAATAATAAAATGTACAAATCGGATTGGCACTCGATCTGATCGAAGGCATTTGATGAATTTTTCGGTTTGTTTTTCTACTTCATTTCAGAATATTTTGAATTTTTCAAATATTTTCGATTTATGTCTCATCAAATAGACATATCCATATCTTGACTTATCATCCGTGAAAATCATGATGTATGTTGAACCATCATGAGCGGCATGATTTAATAGACCACACACATCACTATGTATTAGCTTAAATAAATCTTTAGCACAGTGTCCAACACCAAGAAATGAGGCATTTGTTATTTTTCCTTGGATACATGACTCAAAAATTGGATAAGAATCTAAGGTAAGATCTTCAATCAAACCATCCTTAACCAATTTTGATATATGTTTTTGATTTTGGAAATCAATTAAAAAAACCTAACACACAACAACTTTTCCTCTCTCTTTTTTCTCTCTCCAATCTCACGCCCAAGGGGCCTTCATCTTCTTCCTTTTCTGTCAAAAAGCTGAGAGGTTAGAGAAGCAATAGGAAATTTTGTGGCAAAATTTCCGGAGTTCTAGCACACTATAGAGTCTTGCGAAGGTGATAGGGAACCGCACCCGTGAGCATGGAATCACACAAAGCTTGGAGATTGGAGGAATCACCATTGCCGAATTCATGGAGGATAAAAAACTGCCAAAGCCGAGAGCACCTCAAAGGGCTTAAAAAGTTTTTGTTGTCCATCGCGTCGCAAAAGCTGATCGATGTAAGTATTCCGCAACTTCTTCAAGTATTCACATGTATGTTTCATCGCTTTAATCGATCATTGGGACCTTAGAGAAACCCAACAATGGTATCAGAGCGAGTAAAAGCATGAAACTTGAACTTAGGGTTAAAATTGGGTAAATTGATTTTGAGCATGATTTAATAAAATTAATTGATTGAGTATGCTTAAATGATGTTTAATTGAAGTTGGATTGGATCAATTTCATGAAATATTGATTGGATCAAATTTTCCCCTTTTGGTTGGCTTGGCCGAATCATACTATGCCCTAAATGTCTTGGAATTTTTGATTTTTGATTCATTGGATGACTTGATATCAATGGGAATGTTGAATTGGATTTAATTGGATTGAATTCGAATTGGACATAAAATTGCCCAAATTGCCGAGACATGTAAGCATGTAAATGGGTTTGATTTTTGATCAATTGTGTTGGACACACAATTGTTGTTAATGAGCATGATTAATTAGGCTAATTGGTGTTTTGAAATATTGATTTGGGTACTTAATTATGCTATACACTTTGAGTAATTAAATTGTGAAATTGGAATTTTGGAATTTAATTATGTTGGGCTTAAATTGGATTTGGGCTTGTAAAGTTGTTATTGGGCTTAAATGGGCTTGGTTGTACCAAGATGGGTTTAGGCTAAATTGGTTGGATCCAATTGGGCCCAAAACTATTTCCATAAAGTCCAATTATGACTTAATGGACCTTTAATATTTTAATTGGGCCTAATGGGCCTAAATTGATTTCTAGGCTTATGGGGTTATTCCTTGATTGGGCTTTGGTTATTGGGTTTGACCCAAGTTGACCAAAAGTCCATGCCTTAAGAAATTAATTGAAAGCCCATTGGACTTTAATTAAATTAACATTGGATGTTAATCGGGCTTTGAGACCCGTAACGATTAAATTTGGAATTTAAGTCGTAAAGGTTCGTTAATAAAGTGTAATATTTAATTTGGAATTAAATAGCGAATTAGTATTAAATGAAAATTGAATTGGATTTAATTTTGTAGTTTAATATAATTCAAGAATTCGTACTTTGAGTACTTATTCGCAAAACGAGTTTGACTCGCGCAAAATCAAATCGTTGTTTGAACATTGGATGGTCATTAATTATCAGAATAATTAATTGGATTAGATTGATTGATAACATGCTTGTGTGAATACATGGTTGCGATGCATGAATAATGTATATCGGATGGATATTAGATTGGTGGGGCAATTTTGGAAATTGTTGTAATAAATTTAGAATTTATTAATTGGACCTGCTTGTCCAGCCTATTACCTCCTTACTCTTTGTATTTCTCTTCTCACCTATTCCCCTCAATGTAAATAAGGTTTCTTTAGAAGTGTTATGTAACGGGTAGAAGTAAATACTTGTGCTAGTGGGAGAGAGGAAATGGAGAGATTTGTTCTAGGAACAATGTGTAAAGTATCCATCCGCATATCATTATTATTTTATTTACGCGCCTTATTATGTGTTTAGAATGCATGTTTAAGGGTGTATGATGATGAGACCTTAACAAAGATAATAAATTGGTTGCCAATTTGCACGCGAAAACCCCTCACATAATATTAAGCGTTTTTCCTTCCATTGAGTGATTCTTACTCAAGATCTAAGACTGGCATTGGTTTGTTGGCCAAAGTCAAGACCTTTGTCCGTCGAGGATGTGTTTGAATCATGAAGGCTTTGTTCCATATCGGTGTCTTGTCCAAGTTGTGATTTGTTGGCCAAAGTCAAGATCACTTCTTGTCCATTGACATTGATTACGAAGCTTTCTAAGGTCAATGGGTTCCGCTTAACTGGGATCACTAAGTTTGTTGTGCCAAAGCCAAAGCTTAGTTGATTCAGAGGAAAAAGGTTAGGCAATATATTGGATATATTGGCATATATAAGATATATGTTTCGGACTTGGATGTCCACCTACTGGATCTAGGAATTGGATGGGATCCAATTGATCTTAGAGATCTACCTAGTTAATTATCATACAATTTGTTTGCCAAAGTCAAGATTGTGTATTATTTAATGGGATCCTAGCCCACTAGGAAACAAGGTTTCCCGAGTACTCCACAGAGAGTTAGAGGCTCGCCGAAAAATAGTGGGAGGCAAGTATTAAATTTGCAATATTCGTTTAGTTACTTGCCATACGCGCTCATTACAATAATTTCGTCAAATAAATTATTTATTAATTGGACTAATAATTAATGTTGTTTTAATTAAACAGTTGGATTGTATTCAAACTATTTCAATTAATAGTTGATTTTATAATTGGATTATAGTAATCAATATAATTGAATTAATCAATTAAATTATAGTTGATTATATAGTTGGACTATAGTAATCATTATAATAAATAGTACCTAAAATCGTTGATTAAATAGTTGGACTATTAGAATCAAGATGATTGAAAGATTAGTGTTTAAAACATAATCCTGGGTGAAAATGTATTTAAACGACTTTAATTTTCAAATTGGGAATAAAATTTCAGGATGGTCCTGGAAACTAATAAGTTACTTTATTTGATAAAATAACATATTAGGCCTAAGCCCAGAGTTAAGCAAATAGTAGAACATGATATTTGGAATATTCATGTGATGATAACTTTAGTGCTTAATCCATTATGCTTGCCAAATAGACTCCTTAATTTCTTAATCAGAACTAAGGATTAGATCCTTAAAGTATGATGATGAAATTGAAGGATCTTCATAGATATATTCTTAGATCTAAGAAATACTAAATTGCAATACATAACTCTTGGAGAGTTAATGGCTATTCTCAAGGAGATAAAGCCAAAATTTGCAAAAAGGCAAGAAGTGCAAGGCGCATCTTATTTCAACATTCTAGAAGGCCAAAGCTTGGCCAAAGGCTTCTGGGGTGTGAAAAGGGCAAAGGCAAAATCATTATAATCTTCCGGGAAGACAAAAGACATATCCCAAAATGTCTGCCTAAATTGTGGCAAACGGGGACACGGAAGCGTGACTGCCGTATGGACAAGGCAGACATAAAGGAATTGAAGACGAACAAGGCTTTGACTTCAAATATGTTTGTCATAAAATATGTTCACTGCTAGTATTAAAATTGGATTTTAGATACTGGATGTGGTATATAAATATATACTGCTGTGCAGAATCTGCTGAGAGCAGGATATTGACTTCAGATGAGATTAATCTGCGAATTGAAAACGGGACGAAAGTCGCTGTTTTAACCGTAGAAACCTAAGTTTAGGAACTACCATTCGGATGTGTACTTAAATTAGGAAACTGTTACAATGTAACTAGTTTGACTAGATACATCATCTCTATATCAGGTTTAACCCGTTGCAGGTATACCTTTATATTCTAGAACACTAAAGTGTTTTATTTTATAAAGATGATATTGAGATAACCACATTAGATGTGAATAACAATATTTATATTTTGAATATAAATAAATCTCAAACATATAACATGACAAATAAATAGCTCAAACTGATTTTATCAGTTGAAACTTAATTGTGGCATTGTTGTCTGGGACACAATTAAACAAGAATCGTATATCCACACTTTTGAAGAGTGGGTACTAGGACATATTTGATTCTATTCAAATAAAGTCTACGAATCTAGTTTATTGGGCAAAGTGCCTAAAACACTGTTTACTTGGTAAAAGTACAAATGCCACCGATCTATTAGCCCTCGATCATAGTGACATAGGTGGGCCCATATCTAGCTAGGCTAGAGGTGGATATGAATATTTTGTGACCCTTACAGATTTGGCATCGCGTTATGGTTATGTGTTTCTTTTGAAACACAAATCGGAAACTTTTAGAGTTTTGACATGAAATAAACAAACAGATCGGCTAAAGTATTAAACCATCACGGTTAGACCTTGATGAAAATGCTTAAGCAATAAGTTTCTCAAATACTTTAAAGAGTATAATATTCTTTCAATGAGGACTCCTCACGGAACACGTCATTTTGACGGTGTGTCCGAATGGATAAACCAAATTTTTTGTTGGACATGATAAGGTTAATCATGAGTCGCTCTGAGCTACCATTTCCTTCAACGGATACGCATTAATAGTGCAGACCGTATTTAGAATAAGGTTCCATAAAAATCTGTTTGACAGACTTCATATTAGATATGAACAGGAAAGAAACCAGGTTTTCTCATTCCTGCAGATTTGGGAATGCTGGGCATATGTTTGGATGATACCAAACTAAAACCCAAATCAGATAAGTGCCAATTGTAGGTTATCCTAGGAAAACCTAAGTATAGTACTTATACAACTCACTAGAGAACAATGTAATTGTTGCTCGCCATGCGGTTTTCCTAAGAGGAACACCTATAAGCAGTGGTAAGTGGGAGGAAGGTAAAACTCGATGAAAATCGGAGTAATACTGTTACAGGCACCGATTCCTTAATGGAACACAAATAGTTCATCAAAGATGAAACTATACCATAATCTTCAAATACACAAGAACTACGTAAGTCGGAGAGAGTTAGAAAACAACCTGGGGTATGGGTTTCTGATCTCACCTTGTAAAGATGTCAATCTTATTGAGGAATACGAACTGACTACGTATGAGGAAGTGATACAAGGTATAGACTCCCAATTATGGCAAAGTGCCATGATTTCTAAAATGGATTCCATGTATATCAACTACGTTTGGACACTAGTTGTTGTACCGAAAGACATTGTGCCTATTGGTAATATATAAGTCTTCAAGGAAGACATACATGGAAGGAAACATACCAACGTACTTAGCTGGGCTTGTAGCGAAAAGGTATCGTTATCAACATTGTGTTGATTACGACGAAACCTTTTACTCGTTGCCATGGTTAAATCCATTTGGATAATGCTTGCTAATGCTGCATGTTTCATTTATGAAATGTGGCAGCTAAATGCCAAAACTGCTTTCCTTAAAGGAAACCTTTTGGAGGATGTTTATAACATCCTGACGATTTTTTCGTACCAAAACTAGCAAACAAGGTTTGCAGGTTATTCGATCCATGGATGGATTGAAGCAAACATAGTGTTCTTGGAAGTATCTTTTTGATGTAATCATAATGGTGTATGATTTGATTCAAACGAAAATGATTCTTGTGTATATAAGGAGGTTAGTGGGAGTGCACTGAAAGTGAAAGTCCTAAATAATGATAATATGTCATTTCTTAGAAATGATATTCCCATAAATATAATCGGTGAAAGCTTGGCTTTCAAGAAAATTCTCCGTAGAATTCTTGGGAGAAACAACTTTTATTCTAGGAATAAAGATCTACTGGGATAGATCTAAAAGTTGTTAAATCTCTCTGAGAAATCGTACATTGAAAAATGTACGTGACCCGGTGTCTCATACGCTTTGAGCATATGGATTGACAATTGGGCCAATCTAAGTGATAGTCACTGGATTGAAGTTAAGAATATCCTTTAGTATCTTAGAGGATCTAAGGATGCTATCTTATACTATGGAGAATGAGAACTTGAAGTGACTGGGTTCACTGCTGCAAGTTTCCTAACCGATAATAACGACTAAAAGTCGTAACAATGGTACTATAAAGTTTGAATAATGGAACAGTGAGCTGGAAATCTTCCAAGCAAGATACTGTTACCGAATAAACAACAAAAGTGGAATATTGCTGCAGCTGAGGCAGCAATAGAAGCCTTCTGGATTGATAATAATCTAATTAGATTAGATATAGTTCTGTTAGCAGCTGAGCTAGGCTACAGCGCAGGCTAAAGAATTAATGGTCTCATCAACGATCCAAATATATACTTCGACTATACATCTGATTTGTTCGGATCATACATCGTGGCGATGTGATGATCAAATAAATCGCATCAGATGATAATCATGAAAATCCGCTAACGAAAGCCTTTCCTCAGTAATTTGAGCAAACCGTACATAGTTCGGGTGTAAGACACTCGAGTGACTGGCTATAGGCCAAGTGGGAGATTGTTGGACAGTTATGACCCATAGCGTCACTATTTGTACAGATCATGGTGTTTTTGTACAAATTAACTATGTGACAAAGGAAATTGCCCTTTTATCATTTGTGATTAGATCACCAAGATGTATAAATGATGAAAGGTCCATATGATTAGTTCCTGGATTGAGATGATATGAGACAGTATCAATCCACGAAGGTTTAATCATTAAATATCCCTAGTCGTAGTATTATCGAGATTGGACATCGGTAATGCGGAATAGACTAGTATTACACTTGTGCGCGTTGTAAGGGCATAACGACATAGTTCTAATATATTTGGGTATATGATACTCATGCAAGTGTAGTAGGAGGTTGTGTTTTACCGATGGTATGGAAAACAGTTTCGCTCTGGATAGACCTCTCGGAATTCCATTGGTATTATTACTATGTGTCTATGGAAGTCCGAATCAGGGTATGTGTATTTGGTCTTAACCTGAGACTTGCACCGCTAATACTTGCGACAATCAATGTACTTTGGTTTTGGTCGTCCAGGGCTTTAACAGGTTCCGTGTACGCCTCTTCTGGGTATATTGAGAATCGTAGTGTATTGGGTGTGATGTCGAGATGGAAGTATCACTCCAGTAATAGTGGAGATGATGCCCACGTAGGATACATAACTGGTTCTCTTATATGCTGCAGCTATCGGGATATTATGACTAGGTCATGTTTATCCGATTATAGAGAAAAGTTACCAGAGATCCGATATGTGCTTCGTACGGGGCAGACACATTTCCAGCCCCAGGCCTTGCATGTGACATCTGATACTGGATCGAAATACGCAATACTACGTATACTACGCCTGATATAGATCACATATTCCTGTAAGGATATTTCTGGAGAATTGGGTAGGCATGGCGCTTTGCTAGAAGCCAACCTTGTCTTGTAAATCGGTACAAGCGTGGTACTAGGTACTTGCGTGTTCGGATAGTCCGACGACCATATTTACTGCCAACATATTCAGGGATCTCATGGGTCGCTTCCCGAAGATTCACCGATGACGTATGACTCGTACTTTATTAATCTGGGATTAATTAGATGATAGAGAAAATTAATCTGGGATTAATTACGGAGATATTTTATCTGGGATAAAATATTAATTAAAGAGAGAGAACGATTAATTTGGAATTAATCGATAAAATAATATATTCGATATATTATTCGAAATTGGATTTCGACGCGGAATTGAAATTAGATTTTAATTCGGGTGAACGAGTTAATTTAGAATTAATTCGTTAGCGACGTGAATAGTGATTTTGCTAGGCATAATTATTTAATTACGTCGCAACGGAAAATTCGTTAATTTGGAATTAGCGAACCCGAGCCCGGGAGTGTTTGCGAGCGCACTCACGTTTCGAATTCAAGTGCGGCCCGCAAGTCACATCAAGCGTCAAAACACTTGTCAATCGATTGATGTGATGTCTAGTCACTTTGAGTGATTTGACAACTTGTCACATTGATTGATGGTGGTTGTTGGGAGCTTTTAAAGCTTGTACCTTGTTGATTTTTTGAAAGCTAATTTTTCGTATATGTTTTTGATTTTGGAAATCAATTAAAAAAACCTAACACACAACACCTTTTCCTTTCTCATTTTTCTCTCGCCAATCTCACGCCCAAGGGGCCTTCATCTTCTTCCTTTTCAGTCACAAAGCCGAGAGGTTGGAGAACCAATAGGAAATTTTATGGCAAAATTTCCGGAGTGCTAGGACACTATAGAGTCTTGCGAAGGTGATAGGGAACCGCACCCGTGAGCATGGAATCACACAAAGCTTGGAGCTTGGAGGAATCACCATTGCCGAATTCATGGAGGACAAACAATTTCCAAAGCCGAGAGCACCTCAAAGGGCTTAAAAAGTTTTTGTTGTCCCTCGCGTCGCAAAAGCCGATCGATGTAAGTATTCCGCAACTTCTTCGAGTATTCACATGTATGTTTCATCGCTTTAATCGATCCTTGGGACCTTAGAGAAACCCAACAAACTGATATCCTCCAACTCTGGCATCTCATCATTAACCTCACTATCTGTAGAGTACACCTCTCTGGTCTTCTTATTAATCACTAAGGTGCACTTATTATGACATTATGAAGCATAGTGTCTCATGCCCAAACATTTGAAACACTTGACATCCTTAGTTCAGGTAGTGGTACACACAGATTTTAGTCTAGTTTTGCTCGGTTATGCAGCCTTCTTACCCATAACACTAGGTTAGGCCTATTAAAGCTTCCATTGAACTCGCCTATAGGCTTGTTAAAGCCTCCATCTCACTTCTCATTCGGAACTCATTTCCCTTTTCATACAGAAGTAGCTTGAGTACCAAATCAGGATGTAGACTTTTTCTTGAGTTGCCTCTCTTACCTTGACAGCCATGTGAATCCTATCCTCCAAATCAACAAAATGATGCAACTCCACCATGTTAGAAATCTCTCTATTCAAGCCCCCTAGAAACCATTCCAAAGTAGCCTTTGCATCCTCCACTACATTTGCTCTGATCATGGCAACTGTTGGAGTCGGTGTTTGGAGCGTCAATCCGAATAATATATAATATATTATATTTTATTATTTATTAATAAAAAACTTCATTTTCATTTCAACCTTATTAATGGTAATGTCATTATGCATATTAGATTGATATATAAATATGTTAAGAATGACATCGACCTTAGAATAGTCATGTAGTGATATTGAACACTGAGTGGTCTGGCATTGAGATAGTATTACTATTATAAACTATTCTTAAAGTAAATATTCCTAGTCGTTGGTTTCAGAATACAGTCGAATTCCTATAACCTAAAAGACGAGAAAATGTCATAGATTGGAATTGGAGTTCTAATGGTTTGCCTCGATGTAACATTAGATTGGGAAGCTCGTATAGACACGTATGTATTCGTTGGAGCGAATACTAAATGGCTCATAGGTGATTCCTAATAGTTGAAAGTACACACCACCATCAATATGAATTTCCTCGAGTCGAGTAACATATGTGATCCTTTGACTATAGGATATCATTGATTTTGTGTGTGATCCTCCACACTTTGATGCCATATATGTCAGAGACCTTTCATGGTCTGACCACTAGATGTTTGTTACTCGTGGACCGATGCACTCATTAATCAAGTGCGTATCAAGATAGGATATGATCAGTGAAATCACACACGTAATGCAAGCGCACATATCGCTCAAGAAGTATAAAAATATTGATCCTACGAGGACTTAATTTCTACTGCTATTATTAATTATTGATTCTATTTATTTACAGGTATCTAATTAAAGGGAGAAGAGAATGATTGCTTGATTGGTTGGTTGAATGTGGATTTGTTGAATAAATAAATAAATAAATAAATAAAAACATAAAAGAAAATACTAAGGAAAAAAAAAGACACAAATATCTAGGGTTGTGATTCCACACAATATTGTTCTTATGATGAATTGATTCTCTTATATATGTGTAATAAATCAGTTTGTTAGCTTGGAACACGAAAATATGCAAAAGCCTCTTCGATGGTCAGATGCAAACACCCAGTAAAACCTAATTAATCATATGTCTATGTTAACCAAGTTATCTGAATTCATAAGTTTAAGTTCCAATTGTGGCTACCCCCACACGACAAGTATATGTCTATCATGGAATTAAATCTTTAAGGGTTATTTATCCTTAAGGGAGATCGTGAGCTATTGAATCTAAGGCTGAAACCTAAAATCCCTTTTCCAAGTTCATTTTAAGTTTACCACATTAATCTTATTGGTGATCGGGCAACAAGAAGCATTAAACTTAAGATTCAATAAACAAACTAAAGTATTACCCATAATATAATTAAATCAATTATTAAGCATGTGAATATTGTGTTTCATCACTTTCCTAGAATAAAAATAAAATGTTGGGGGTTAGGGGATCCACTTTTAGAAATCTTATTTTTTTATAATATAGAAATTGTCAGTGTTACCCAATTAAGTTGAATCAGCCATAAATGCGGTGTTATTATTTATCCATAAACTAGCAATATATGCAGTAATCATCCGTCACTTAAAACCAACCTTATAGGCGGTGTCACATTATGTTACATAAATAAAACCAGCTATTAAGGCGGTATCAACTTTAATCCATACTATTAAATTACAATTTTCATATTATAATATAAGTGAGATTAATCTACCTTTACTAGTTCTAATTTAGAAATCTCCCTTATTATAATATATAAATTTGTGGGATAATTACCAACCGGCCATATAGGCGGTATCCTGATTAAGTTAGATTTTGAATTAATTTCAACTTACCATAAAAGCGGTATCAAATTTAGTCAGGTTAAAATCAATTTACTCAAGTCCAGCCGACCATAAAGGCGGTATCCAATTAAGTCAGGTTTTAAGATAATTTATATATTATAATTTAAGGGAGATTAATCTAAATTATAATAATAAAAGCTTCACCCTTCCCCCATCGGAAATTTAAATACTAAATATAAAAGAAAAATAAATAAAATAAACTACTAATAATAATGGAAATAAAAGTGCATAATTAAAACTGCAAAAATTAAATAAATAAATAAAAAAAATTCTTAGATCCTTATTCAGAATCTTAGGAAAGTACTACTACTAAAAATAAAAATACATAAATTAAATAACTAAAACTAAACAAACAAGATACAATCATTAATCCCCTATTAGGAACTTCAGGAAGCTATGGATTTTACAAATGGAAATGGCTTGGTATTTATAGGCAAAATTTTGCCTTCACCAATTTCTCCACTAATTTCAACACCAAACATGGGACAAAACATGACACCAAATCCTCCACCAAACATGCAAGCATGTTTGGTGGAAGTTTGACTTTTTTCATTTTTCATTTGTTTTAATTTTTTTTTTGTTTTGAAAATGACTTTAATAATTGCACATAACACACTTCCGGATGTTTTATCCATGTCGGTCATGAAAAATTCTGAATTCGAAATTACTATGAACTTCAAAGTTGTATATCTTCGAGTCTTCTTTAATCTGGAACTTGAATCACCTCAATCCGAAATTGGAGTAGAATGTTATAGTCAAAATATTAAAATTACGCAAAGTTGAAATTTCCAAAATTGTACTTCGTTATAACGCCATTTTAAGTTTCCAACCTCCAAAATTCAAATGTCAAGTCCTGTTTTTGCCCTTATTTGTTCCAAATTTAGTCTTGATTGATTTCATTGAGTCCTAAAACTTTATTTATCTGCAAAACACACAAAAACACATCAAAACATTCATAAAACTCGAGAAACCATACAAAATATTAGGTTAAAGGGGCGGTAAATAATGATATATTTTCCGCTTATCACAACTCCAAACCTAACATTTTGCTAGTCCTCGAGCAAAACAATAAAAGAAAATAAAATAAATAACTGAAACTAAATTAAACTAAGCCACTTTCATAAGGATCACAGTTGCATTTAACTATACAACAAGCCTTTAAACCCCTAGGTGTCCCTAGTGGACGAGTTGTCTTCTCGTGAGGGCTTACATCGACGATACCCACAAACGTGAAATGCACACAAAAGCAAAAAAAATCAAACAAGTTAGTGACTAAACAAGTGAAAGTCTTATCTAAGTTAATAGTTGTTTTCATTCTTTCTAAATAACCAAATAAGTAAATTATATGATTACTTTTACCATTCTCCATATACACAACCAACAAGGTATTAATCAACTCATTGTGCCCACAATATTCATAAGTGTAGTTGAAAAGAGAGTAATATTTTTGTTCTAAAGTTATATAAGAATTCACACCTCTTTACCAATGAAATTTTTTCCTAATTTTTTTTTACAACATCTTCAATCCATGTAGCGAGTTTTGGGCCAGTGACTCCCAAGCCAGTTGTCTTTAGGGCTCTAGGTGTTAAGACACCCTTACAGACCAAATAACTCGGATTTCATATATATATTTTTTTCTTTTATTTATTTACAACATCTTCAATCCATGTAGCGGGCTTTGGGCTAGTGACTCCCAAGCCAGTTGGATTTAGGGCACTAGGTGTTAAAACACCCCTACGGACTTAATTACTCGGATCTCATATGTTTAAATTTTTTTTATTCCATCACTTTTTTAGATGCTTCCTCTAATTAAACTAGAGCACTGACTATTACAAACTTTTCAATTACAACTCATGGCTGTATGTTATCATGCATGTTGATAATACCTGTCAACTGAGCATATGAAGATCCAATTTAGTCAGTATTATGGAGAATTCACAAATTAAATAATTCAAAAGGAAAAAAAAAAAATAAACTTGTTACAAAATAGGTTGAGATACGACTCAGGAGTGAAAATTCATTACTCAGCTATATCACACCAATTTCACCTGATTAGTCAAATTAAAAACACAAAATATTTTTTATTTTTTTAAATTTTTTTTATTCCATCACTTTTTTAGATGCTTCCTCTAATTAAACTAGAGCACTGACTATTACAAACTTTTCAATTACAACTCATGGCTGTATGTTATCATGCATGTTGATAATACCTGTCAACTGAGCATATGAAGATCCAATTTAGTCAGTATTATGGAGAATTCACAAATTAAATAATTCAAAAGGAAAAAAAAAAAATAAACTTGTTACAAAATAGGTTGAGATACGACTCAGGAGTGAAAATTCATTACTCAGCTATATCACACCAATTTCACCTGATTAGTCAAATTAAAAACACAAAATATTTTTTATTTTTTTAAATTTTTTATTATTTTTGAATTTTTTTGATAATTTTTGACTAAAAACCAAGTAAACACAACACAACGAAAAAAATAAAAACAAGATACTAATAAACTATTCCCCTCCCCCAAACCTAATTGAGACATTGTCCCAAATGTCTAAAAAAATAGAAAAAGAGTTTAGGGGATCGTACCTGATTAGCTAGTATTCTAAGACTAAAAAGAAAATTAAGGGTTAAGATCCAGATGTATCCGATGCTTTTTACCACGATCATTATCGGACCAGATTATCTTGGAAAGGATATGGTTAATTTTTGGTTCAAAAGCTAAAAATTGGTGAATTAAATCATAGGCAGTTCTAACAGTGAAGATGATATCTTTTACAGGTTTTGACATGAACCCATTTCTCCGGCATCATCAAGAAACACACAAAGAAAATCAAAAAATCCATCAACGTTAAACAGTCCAATTGGTTTCTGGTGTATGTTCAAGTTCGCCCAAGATAGCACTGTAAATTTTCCTCCATCGTGCCCAAGCCACCTGGCAAAGCAATAAACACATCAGCACGATTAATCATTTCAACCAGTCGTTCATACATATCTGGCACGATAAGTTCCTCTCCATTTGATTGTCCTATAAGATTCGCCTCTGCCAAAGGTTTTGGGATGATTCCCAGAACTTGACTACCTCATTCCTGTACAGCCCTTGAAACGTACCCCATTAGTCCAGATTTCCACCGCCATATACTAGGTGCATATTCATTTCAGCTATGACTCTACCCAATTCTTGTGTTGCCTCAACATACTCTGGTTTAGATCCAACACTAGTACCGCAAAACACACAGATGTTTACAACTCGTCTTCTTGAAGTTACTTATATTTTTTTTATTGTGTATTTCTTTCTCAAATCTGGATGGCTTCAAAAGTGCAATAACGAGCTAAATTTATAGAACCTAAAAAAAGGCGAGTAATAATAGCACTAGTACCTGCCAAATGATAATTATTAACTAAACATAAAAATATATCGTGAAAGTCAAAAAGTCTGGATCCTATCGGAGAAAATAAAAGAAAATAACAAAACAAATCACAATTATTAGATAAAGACAAAGAGATAATAATATTTACAAGAAGTAACGTCTTGATTGACATATATGAGTCAGGGACAAGCTTCCCATCCAATTTTCTTATAAATTGGCAAACAGGGTCTTTTCAAGTCAGATTCCAGAGACTTAAATGTTGTCTTTCTTTTCGAAACTATGTATATAACATGTGAATTGCATGATGCACATATCCACTCGAATGCGTCTCAAGAGTCAATGATATGTCATCCAAAGACTCCTTACTCAAGCCATCCCTAATGAATTTAATTTTATCTTCACGGTTATCAGACACCATTCCTAAAGAATGACAATGAGTATTACATGTCATGCGTACATATTTATAGCAAACACCTATTCTTTTAGCTTTTATTTACTTAGCATAGATGCTTCTTCCTAAACCAAGCATATATGAAATAAATGAGTGAGAAGACTCACCTGCCAATCGAACCCTTGCTTCAATTAACCAACAAATGTCATTAGGAATACCTTTGATCATTAGTAGTCTCATTCGTTCTAATTGAGCTTTGTAGACTTTCATCAGATATTTTTGAGGGAGATAATGAAATTACTTGTGAAGATTTGCGAGAACGTATTCCATCCTGTCTGTGACTTTACCAACAAAATTAAACACACAAAAATAAAACACACCAAATCTTAATATATAAACAAATTGCATGGGTTGCCTTTCTGCTAGTGCTAAGTTTAACCTCGTCGGCTAAACATGACTACCCGAACGTTAGGCTGGATCTAAAAGTGTGACACTTTCTTTTTGTCGCTCAAATGATTCTCCCTAGTAGTGCTTGACACGCTAGCTATTAAATTTGAATGTATCATTGGAGTTGGAATCAAACAACTCAACGACTCCATAGGGTATAACTTGGGTAATCACAAATGGACCTGACCACATTGATTTCAGCTTTCCTGGGAAAAATTTCAATCGTGAAGAGTATAACAACATCTGCTGCCATGGTTCTAATTTTCTGCGTACTATTTTTCGATCATGCCATTTCTTGGTCTTTTCTATGTACAGTCTGACATTCTCATAAGCCTGTAGGCAAAATTCTTCCAATTCGTTGAGTTGGTGGAGCCTTTTCTCTCCTGCTACTTGTGGATCAAGATTTAACTTCTTCAGTGCCCGGTACGCTTTATGCTCAAGTTCCACTGGCAGATGGCATGCTTTCTCAAACATCATTCGATATAAGGACATACCAATAGGTGTTTTGTAAGTTGTCCGGTAGGCCCATAATGCATCATCTAGTTTTGTAGACATGTCCCTTCTGTTGATCCAATGGTTCTCTAAAAACAATTTGATCTCTCTATTTGAAACTTCAACCTGTCCATTTGACTGCGGATGGTAGGCAGTGGAAACTTTTATGAGTAACTTCGTATTTGGATAGGAGTGTATCAAAGTATCTGTTGTAGAAGTGTGTTCCACCATCACTAATAATTGCCCGAGGTGTTCCGAAGCGAGTGAAAATATTCTTTTTAAGGAATTTTATCACAACTTTTGACGGCAGTGTTGTTGCTTCAACCCATTTAGAGACGTAGTCTACTGTAACTAGTATGTACAGGTTTTCGAATGATGGAATAAATGGTCCCATAAAATCAATCCCCCATACATCAAATATCTCCACTTCCAAAAGATTTTGCAGAGGTCCTTCATTTCTCCTTGAAATATTTCCTGTTCTCTGGCACCTGTCACATTGAAGAGCAAATAAGTAAGCATCTTTAAACAGAGTGGGCTAGAAAAAAACGGATTATAGGACTTTGGCTGTAATTTTATTTCCGCTGAAGTGTCCGCCGTATGATGATGAATGACAATGATGCAAGATACCATTGACCTCCTCTTGTGGGATACAACGTCTCAGTAATTGCTCATCACATCATTTTAATAGGTACGACTCATCCCAGACATAGTGCTTGACTTCCTTGAAGAACTTCTTTCGTTGTTGATGTGTTCATTCCAACGGCCATTTTCTTGATACTATGTAGTTTACATAGTCAGCATACCAAAGGACATCCTGCTATTTGATGGTAAACAATTGTTCATCTGGAAAAGTTTCTTTGATTGTTATTTCATTGCCAGTTGTTTCTCCATTCTCGAGCCTCGATAAGTGATCTGCCACTTGATTTTCTGTCTATTTTCTATCTTGGATCTCCACATCAAATTCTTGCAGCAGAAGCACCCAACGGACCAATTTAGGTTTGGCATCTTTCTTCGTGATCAGGTATTTGATTGCTGAATGATCTGTGTAGACCACCACTTTGAGACCCAGCAGATAGAAATGAAATTTATCAAAAGCAAACACAACTGTGAGAAACTCCTTTTCAGTTGTTGTGTAGTTAAGTTGTGCTCCATTCAGAGTTCTGCCGGAGTAGTAAATGTTGTGGAAAATTTTGGCTTTGCGTTGTCCCAAAACTGCTCCTACAGTAAAATCACTAGCATCGTAAATCACCTCAAATGGAAGCGTCTAGTCTGGTGCTACTATGATGGGGGCATAGACCAGCTTCTGTTTCAAGATCTTAAAAGCTTCATGACATTATTTGGTGAAGTTGAAAGACACATATTTCTCCAACATATTGCATAGAGGTTTAGCAATCTTAGAGAAATCTTTGATAAATCTCCTGTAGAGACCTACATGTCCGAGAAAACTCTGAATCTCTTTGACGAATGATGGTGGAGGTAATTTCTATTTGTTTTAATCTTTGCTTTGTCTACTGTGGGACACAGAAACTGGACGACGCATGCTGTTCCAGGCTTACGGCCTAGTTGGGAGTACGGAGTAGCCATGGGGGACTAAACCGGAGAATAACAGAGTCGCCACCTGGTGTGAACCGGGAAAATGAGATTCAAGGCCGCACTCACCCCTCGCAAGGGAAGACCTCAAACCGTTGGGTTCGGAATGGTCCCTTACTTATGTCACTTGTAATGAAAGGATTTATGTAATAATTTAATCAAGTTTAAGTAACACTTATTTCCAAGAGTATCATGCTTCTAAATTCACATGTACAAGATAAAAATTACACCTAAATTTACATACATTTCACATCTAAGATTGCATGCTTGAAAGTACATCAAAGTAGCAACGAACATACAACTTCTTTGGCATATTATATTCACGAAAGACACAGGCACACACACTAACCACACAAGCACACATATGAGCACTTTTCCAAGTGGTACGTGGAATTGTATCCCAAGTACAGACCGCACTATTGTCCATTCGGAATCGGCTACAGAATTTATGTCTGGGTTTCCATCCGATATACCACAAGAAATAATACTCAAACGCTATCATGACATAGATATATGAATTTTAATACGATACATTGAACCAAGACGAAGGTAAATGATGTAACCAATGGGATAAACATGCTTTTCAATATGATGCGTACAAAGATAAGAATGACTATATGGGATTTCATAATACATGCATGAATGGTATAATTGGATTTATATGAGAGTTGTGAGTGTGTGTGTGAGTGCAAGGGGCTGTCGCATGAAGGGTTCAGTTTAGGGTTTTATGCGTGCAGGTCAGTGGGCATGTTTAAGGCAATTGGCGTGAATTGGCTTACGTGACGCCGTGAGGTGCTATGTGGCGAGAGGCTTGTGGCGTGCTGTGAGGTGTGGGCTGGTGTGATGTGTTCTTTGTGCGAAAGAGTGAGGGCTGCTCACGTGGGGAATTATGGCCGTGTTTAGGTGCGTGGGGGTGAGCTGTGTGTTGGGGTTTGTGGGTTGTGTTCGGTGGGCGTGAAGGCAGTGAGTTGAGGATGGGAGTTATCGTGAGCATAAGGGGGCAGTTACGTGCATGGTGAATGGGTTTATAATATGGTGAGTTGCCGAGGGTTCATGGAGTGTAAAGGGCAGGGGATATGGGTACACCAATGACAATAGGTCGAGCCAAGACAAGGATAAACGATGCAATCAATGGATGAAAGACACGGCAAATATCGTGGTAAAGGTAGCCTTTTAGGCTTTTCTTCTCAAATGGAGAACCTTTTAATCCAACACAATAAGCCCATGCGCCTTTCGTTACAATGTATACAAAGATAAATATAACCATATGAAATTTCGTATACCCGATTGAACACATCTTACATTCAACCGAGCATATATCAATCGGCGCGGCAAAGTATCATGGTAAAGGATTTTAACCCCTCCAAATAGGGGACCCTTAATCCGACTTACTAAGCCCATGCGCTCGATCATATCATGCATACAAAAATAAAGACAATCATATCAAACTTAATATGTCCGATTGAACATATCTTATATCAAACCGAACACACATCAACCGGGGCGGCAAAGCATTTTGGTAAAGGATTTTAACCCCTCCAAATAGGGGACCTTTAATCTGACTTACTAAACCCATGCGCTCGATTGTATCATACATACAAAAATAAAGGCAATCACATCAAACTTAGTATGCCCGATTGAACATATCTTATATCCAACCGAACACACATCAACCGGCGCGGCAAAGCATTTTGGTAAAGGATTTTAACCCCTCCAAATGAGGAACCTTTAATCCGACTTACTAAGCCCATGCGCTCGATTGTATCATGCATAAAAATAATGTGCGGAATTCAAATGGCGAAAAATAAATAAATCAAAGCAATATAAAGCAAAAGAAAGTGTCGTTTACTCAAGCGGTACATGGAGGTGTATCCCGAGTACAGATCATACTACCGTCCATTCAGAATCGGCTATGAAATTTATGTCCGGGTTTCCATCCGATATACCGCGAGAGTTGACACATCTCTCATTTTATTCCAAAGCCACAACATACAATATCTTATAATCCATGCATATTTATCTACTCAAGGGCCACAACATACAATATCTCATAATCCATGCATATTTATCTACTCAAGGGCCACAACATGCATTTCATCATAACAATCATGCAAGCAATACTCAATAAATAATAGAAATAAAACAGAAAACGAATGTGGAAAATACCCTAAGGTCTAACCTTTTAGGTCGACTTTCGAACTCACGTTTCATCACGGCCGTCGGAAGGGCTATCACACCGCAACTTTTCTGGTTCACTGGTTTGCGTTTTACCTCGCTGTTTAGCTGCTCAAGCTACTATTTTGACTCCGTTTTGCTGCTGTTTCCTCCTCCGCGTTTCGCTGCAGTATTATTGGTCACTGTTTCAGGTGTATAGGGGACTGTTTTTGGTTTTTTTTTTGTGGGTTTTAAGTGCAGTTTTGTGTGATTATTTAAGGGTTATAAGTGCAGTTTTTATGTTACTGGTTTAGGGATTTTTGGGACTGTTTTGAGGGCTAATATGAGTGCAGTTTTTCGGTACTGCAGGGAGGTTTACGTGGCTGTTGTTTCGGTGATATAGGGAGGCTTATGGGGCTGTGTTTTTGACGTGCGAAAGCTGCTGTATTGGTGTTTTTTTTCGGTGATGTGAGGGAGGCTTATGGGGCTGTGTTTTTCGGTCAAGTAAGGGTGGGAGATGAAGAGAAATTTGTTATATTTTTGGTGTAATATGTGTGAATGGAGAGCTTGGAGAGGGGGTTGGAAATTCTTTGCTTCTTTTTTTTTTCTTGTGATGGGCGTAAATTAGGAGGGGGGAATGCCTTGGAGAGGTGTGGTTTATATAGAGAAAGGTTAGAGCTTCACATTGTCTCACAAGGAATAGGATTTGGCATTAAAGGGATGATTTGATTTGGTATCCAACAAGGAAAAGATTAGATTGAGGGGGGACAAATTTGGTTCAAATTAGGAATACAATATATTTGATTGGTTAGGATTAGGCATGGCATCTTTTTAATTTAGTATGTAATATATTTGATTTGTTATGATTGATTTTAATTAGGCATATCATCTTTTTAAATTTAGTATGTAATATATTTGATTTGTCCAAATTAGGTATGATTATATATTATGTTTTATTTAATTGGTAATGGCTTAAAATATTTTATTTAATTCAAATACATTATCTAATTAATATTTAATCTAATATTTTATTTAATTTGGGTGATTGGGGGGCGTGTGGGCTTTTGGTTGGGGGCGTGGGGTTTGGTTGTGTGGGATAAGGTGTGTGGGCTTACGGGGTTTTTGGGTCAAGGCAAAGGGGCTTGCGGGGATTTTGGGCCAAGATTAGGTGATTTGTGAGTGTTTTGGGCCAGGAACAATTTTTAAAACGGAAAACCAACAAGTAACCCGAAGCTAAACCAGTGAACTTAATCCGAATATGAGTCAATTCTTGACTCCTCCCTTCCGACGTCCGTTTCCTCCGGTTTCCGCGACTTAAAAGGTAGTGCCTCCAACTGAGACTCATCATTGGGTTTCACATGCAAAAATGCAATGCCTATAGTCACCCCACTTTGATGGGACTTGTGCAGTGTGTGACTTTGAACAATCCTATCAAAGTTATGCAATGCATTTTTACTTACCTGGCTCGTCTGCTGCCTCGAGCTGAGTTGGTGCTGTAGTGGACCTCGATATTGGGACGCATCCCACTAACTGCAACTAACAACAGGGGCACCTCGACCCTGGGCACCCCGACCCAATACCGCTGACAATAGGGACCTCGCCCTCAAACTGATGACGTAGTGGGCACCTCGACCCTGGGACGTATCCCGAAACTACAACCGACAACGGGGGCACCTCGACCCTGGGCACTTCGACCCAACACCGGACAATAGGGACCTCGCCCTCAAACTGATGATGTAGTGGGCATCTCGACCCTGGGACGCATCCCGGAACTATAACCGACAACGGGGGTACCTTGACCCTGGGCACCTCGACCTAACACCGCTGACAAAAGTGGGCCTCGCCCATAAGCTGATACTAATATGGGCCTCGCCCAAGGCTGATACTGACGTGGGCTTCACCCCAAACTGATGCTGATGTGGGCCTCGCCCCCAGACTGATGCTGATGTGGGCCTCGCCCCCAGACTGATACTGATATGGGCCTCGCCTCTTGGGACTCATCCCCAAAACTGAAACTGCGTTGACGCTGTTTGGCTCATTTCTGCCGCTCTTTCTCTTTTCTTCGAACCTGCGAACACAAAACAAAAACAAACACGGAAAGAATGCAATGTTACATGTATGCATGAATGATTTTCCTACTCCGTTGGGTTAGGTCTTCTGCCAATTCCATTGGTGACCGCTCGGTCCTTTCTCCCTCAAGCAAAGTACTGTTTCAATCTGTCCACGTTGATCGGCTCGGTGAATTCGTTTCCTTCCAAGTCTGATAGCTTCACTGCTCCATTTCCCATTACATTCTGCACTATGTAAGGTCCTTCCCAGTTAGGTCTAAATTCCTCTCGGGTCTGTCGTCGACGGCCTCGACTACTTAAGTACCAAATCACCGTTTCTGATATTGGTGGGGCGTACTTTCTTGTTAAATGCTCGAGCTAGTCTCTTCTGATACAACTGCATGTGATACAAAGACTTCGTTCTCTTCTCATCCAGCAGTGCTAACTGATCAAACCTCTGTGCGGCCCATTCTGGTTTTGGTAATTCTGCCTCTGCTAAAACCCTCAGGGACTGTATTTCCACTTCTACTGTCAATACTGCTTCCATTCCATAGACCAAAGAGTAAGGTGTGGCACATGTTGCTGTTCTTACTGATGTTCTGTACCCCCACAAAGCATACGGTAATTTCTCGGCCCAATCTCTGCAATTTTCTGTCATCTTGGCTTTAATCGTCTTTATGGTCTTGTTGGCTGCCTCAACTGCCCCATTTGCTTGCGGCCTGTACGGTGATGACTTGTGGTGGCCTATCCATACCTCTGTAACATTGCCTTCGTCTCCCCTTGAAACTGAACTCCGTTGTCTGTCACTACATGATGCGGCATACCATACCGACAAATGAGGTTCCGAGCTATAAACTTTGCCATCTGTTTTGCTGTAACATTACGGAATGATCGGCTTCTACCCACTTCGAGAAGTAATCTACTACCACTACTATGAAGCGATTCCCATTTGATGCATTCGGTCGAATTTCCCCAATCATATCAATCCCCCATGCTGAGAAAAGCCACGGCTCTGACAACCCGTGCAACTCTGTGTGCGGCAAGTGATTCAAATTACCATGTGCTTGACAGTCATGACAGTGCTTTACCATCTTTGCGCAGTCTGTTTCCATGGTTAACCAATAAAAACCTTGTCTCACTATCTTTCGGGACAGATTCACCCGTTCATGTGCGGACCACATACCCCGACGTGTATTTCTTCCATTACATGCTGAGCTTCTTCTTTTCTCAAACACTTCAACTGAATACCGTTTGCTTGCCTCTTGTACAATTCCCCTTTCAAAGTCACATACTGGGAAGCTAACTTGTGAATGGCTATTCTGTCTTTTCTGCCTGCCCCTTCCGGGAGTTCACCATGTTCCAGATACCTCTGAATGTCATAATACCAAGGTTTACCATCGTCGACCTCAACTTCCAGAATTCTTTCTATCTCATAAACAGGTCTGCTTGCTGTTGTCAGTATCAACGGTCTCATCACTAACTTTTCTGGATTTTCCCAAGTTGCTGCAAGTGTAGCCAATGCATCTGCCATCTGATTCTCCTCTCTCGGTAAGTGTTGAAACTTACACTCGGGGATAACCTGTGCCAATTTTCTGAGGTAAAAAAGGTAAGGTTTCAATCGTTATTCTTTCAATTCCCATTCTCCTCGCATTTGCTGGACCACCAGCATAGAATCTCCGTAGACTTCCACACTCCCGGCCTTCAAGGCTATCAATGCCGTCAAACCAAAAACACATGCTTCATACTCGGCCATGTTGTTAGTCACTCTGAATGTCAACCTCTTGGCCAAAGGCAAAGTCTCTCCCCGGGGGTTACTATCACGATTCCAATTCTGGCTCCTTGTAATTCACTGCTCCGTCAAAATACATCTTCCATCTCTGAACTGTTATTGCTTGGATCTCTTCATCTAGAAATTCAAACTTATACTGATCCCCCTCAACAGGTTGCAATGCCAGAAACACTGCTACTGCTCGCCCTTTGATCACTTTGGAGGTGAGATACTCAATGTCAAACTCTGTCAGCAATACCAACCATCTGCCCAATTTTCCCAATAGTGAAGGCACCGAATGAAGATAATTCAGAGGATTTTCCTTTGACACTACCTGGATCTTGTATGACTGGAAATAATGCCGCAATTTTCTGGAAGCCCATACCATTGCAAGACAGATCTTCTCAACTTCCTGATATCGAGCCTCATACGGGAGCATCTTCTTACTCAGATAATAGACTGCATGTTCTACCCCTGTCTCATCAGCCTGTACCATCATTGCCCCCAGTGCTTCTGATTCTATAGCCAAATACAATATGAAAGGTCTGCCCGATCTCAAAGGTTTCAATACATGAGGCTTACCAAGTACTCTCTGATTTTGTCGAAGGCTGTCTGACACTGTTCATTCCATCTCACTGGCTGATCTTTTCTCAACAGTTTGAAGATAGGCTCCCATACTGACGTCAACTTGGCGATGAACCGACTGATGTACTGAATCTTCCCCAAGAATGCTCTGACTTCGTTTTCTGTCTTCGGTGTAGGCATTTCTGTGATTGCTTTGATTTTCTCAGAATCTCTACCTCTATTTCGCCTATTCCCACTGTATGACCAAGCAATTTCCCTGATGTCACCCCAAACACACATTTCTTGGGATTTAGCCGCAGGTTGTATCTGTTAACTCTATGAAGGAACCTTTCCAGTGCTTCGATATGCCCAACTCTGTCTCTGATTTCACCATCATGTCATCCACATACACCTCAATCTCTTTGTGCATCAAGTCGTGGAAAAGTGTAGTGGCCATCCGCTGATAAGTAGCCCCCGCATTCTTAAGCCAAAACGGCATTACCTTGTAACAATAAGTACACCACTCAGTAACAAATGCAGTCTTATTTTTGTCTTCCTCAGCCATGAGAACCTGATTGTAACCAGAAAATCCATCTGCAAATGAATACATGGCAGATAAAGCCGCACTATCAACCAGAACATCTATATGCGGCAGAGGAAAATCATCTTTCGAACAAGCCTTATTGAGATCTCTCTGTAGTCTACACACTTTCTGACCTTCCCGTCTTTCTTTGGCACCGACACTATATTAGCCAACCACTCAAGATACTTTACTACTTCCAGGAACCCCACATCTATCTGTTTCTTAACCCTCTCTGACTTTCTCAGCCCATTCTGGTCTCATCCGTCGGAGTTTCTGTTTTACTGGCCTCATATTCGGATAACTTGGTATTGTGTGTTGGGCAATGTTTCTGTCTACCCCAGGCATGTCCTCATAGGACCAAGCAAACACTTTGGCATATCTGACCAACACTTCTTCTAGTTTCTCCCTCTCTTCGGAGGTTACTTCACTTGCAATCAGAATTTCCTTGGGGTTCTCAAGTGTACCCAAGTTAAATGTAGTAGTTCTGGCTGAACTGATGTCAAATATGCTTGATTCGTGCAGAGTAAATGGAAATGACTCAGGCAAGTAAGCAAAAGAAATGTCTTTATTATTGGATAATGCGGAAGTACATTCAAACAAATCAGGAAGCTAAATGTCTTCATCATCTATAGACACTTCTTCCTCTGCAATCAGGTCTTCCTCAGGCTTTTCATCCTCTCCCAGAGTCAGGCTCTCTAACTTCAGTAGTTCTTCCTCCCAATTCTCTTCTTCTTTCCCCACAATTTCTTCAACTATCAACTTCTTACCCAACATATCCTGGAAAATCTCAACCCAGGTACCACAATTCCATTAACTTCCACAGGTTCAGGCTCCCATTGATATCCTAAAGCTTTCACAAAACACTCCATCAGTTTCAGGCCCTTTTTCTTGACCTTCGGTTTTCTTCATCAGATTTGTACCCCAAACCTTTCCGAGTAGTCTGTCCTCTGAAATCTGGCAATTTTGAACCTTCACCCGGCTCAAACTTCATTTTTTTCATGATCCTAGCCACCCTAGGATCCACCCATTCCTCAAAAGTAGCTGACACCTGAAACCTCATGAAAGGTTGTATCTCCAAGGCAGCCACGGCATTATCTACCTCAGCCCGGATAGTAACAATTTCTCCCTCATACGGGAACTTGATCATCTGATGTAAAGTGGAAGGCACACCCCCAAGTTTGTGAAACCAAGGCCTTCCCAACAACAAGGCAAAAGTGGCTGGGATGTCCAGCACTGTAAACTCAATTTCATCTTCAATAGGGCCTACCTTGACCATAGCCACAAAAGTACCCTCGACTCCCATTTTACTGTCATCATAAGCCTTAATAGTCATGCTGGAGGGGTCCAAGTCTGATGCTTTCATACCCAATCTCTCCAGAATTTTCAGCGGGCACACATTGATGGACGAGCCGTCATCCACTATCACACATGAAGTTCTCTTGCCCCTCACCTCGGCCCTGATAAATAGAGGCCTATTATGATTTCTCCCCTCCGCCGGGAGTTCATCCTCAGAAAAAGATATATGCAAAGCTTCTTTCTGAACTGACCCAACAAACATTGCAGGGTTGGCGTCTTCCGGTACCACAATCTTGCTCAAGGCCTCAACCATGGCCTACTTATGCTCCCGAGATGCACATAACAGTTCCCAGATACTCACTTGTGCTATAGTCTTCCTCAATTGCCTCAGCACTATATCCCCCTCAGTATTTTCTACAGTCTCAACCACTTCTCTACCATCTGTCAAAACATCCTTACCCTTCTCCGCCATATCATTGTAAAAACGACCACTGCGCGTCATTCCCCTTACTTCTTCCTCATCACTGCTAGAGAAATCAAGCCAAACGTTTTTCCTCTACTCAGTCTCATCTTCACTAGTACTATCCCAGATTCCCAGGCAAAAGGCTTGAGGGTGAAAGGATTTTAGGACAAGGTCTTCAGGGAGGCCAAAATTGATCATATAGGCTGGTGGTGGTACGACACGGTAGTTGGGCAAGGGGTTTCTGTGTGTGTCAGGCTGTTCTGTTTCTTGGTTAGGTATTTTCTTGGAGTCTATCAGGTCTTGGATTTCATGGCGGAGTCGGGCACAATTGTCGGTGTCATGGCCCTTTTGTTGGTGAAAGTGACAGTAAAGGCTTAGGTTATAATGTGATGGTAGGGGATTGGGTAATGGTTTGGCTTCTAGGGGTGACAGAAGTCCTTGTCTCTTCAACTTCTCCAATACTTTGGACAAGGGCCTATCCAAGTTGGAGAATCTCCGGTTCCAGATAGCGGCAATCTCAGCAGAAACGGGCTTTGTTCCCGATGTCCCCCCAATGGGCCTCCTGTTCAGACCATAGAATTTTCTGTTGTCGGCCTCTTCTTCCTCAATATCCATGACAGTTTCCCTCAACTGCCGAAAATCAATAATCATGGAGGTCATCCTCCTTAGCTTCCCATATATGGAGGGCTTGGTGCCCTTGATGATCATTTTAATCTGGTCCTTCTCCGAGGGCCTAGTTTGCATTTTCACAACTGACCCCTCCACCGGTCCACATACTCCTTAAAACTCTCCTCTGATTTCTGCTTAACATTCTCCAGATCACGGAGTGACAGATCGATCTCTAGGTCAGTGACATACTGCTTCAGGAAAGCATCAGCCAACTCCCTCCAATCTTCCTTCACTTTCTTCTCCAAACTGTGGTACCACACCACGGGAGCTCCCTCGAGCGACATTCCAAACATTTTCTGCATTTGGCGCTGAGATAAGCCAACTGAACTCATGACTGATACAAACTGTCGGAGATGCACCCTTGGATCCCCATTCCGTTAAACTTAGCCATATCAGGCATCTTGAACTGTGCCGGCAACTGTTCCTCGAAAGTCAGTGTGTCATAATCCAGCAAATCTTCATTCTTACCCCTCATCTTGCGGGTAACTGACTCAACCTGATCCCGAAGTTTCTGTAACTCTGCCTGAGACCCAGATACACTCTGCCTGTTGCATACTCTGCCATATCATCATCAAAATCGAGGATATCATCCCCCAACCCATTCAGAGGCTCCTCACGCCTCACATTCTCAGAATTTCCCCCAGCACGGGGCACAGCCATACCAGCCATAGCAGTAGTCAAGGCTTGCAACTGTTCAGTAATCTTGGCGAGACCGTTCTCTAACTGATCCATACGGGATACCTCATTACCGGATTCACTCATGACTGTTACTGTTCTTTTAATGAGCCTTGTTCCTTCTCTAACCCAAACGGTATCTATGATGGCTTTTTGAGACATAGAAGGTGTTAACATGACATATGTATGTATGAGGTGCATGAGATGCATGTATATATATAACATACTAAATCAACTAAAATTTTCAAACAAATCGGCTCGTTATCATTTTAGAAGCTTTTGGGCTAACTTTCATAGGAGTGAACTCGTCCCAGTTTAAATGGCCCAACGAGTACACATCTCATGGAAAGGAGCCCAACTAATCCAAATGGTAATGTTCCGAACACAATCACAAAGTGGCCCATCAGCACTTAGAAGCCTTTGGCCCAATCGTCATAAAATACATTCTTGTCCCAGTTTAAATGGCCAAACAAGCCCATATCACATGACAAATGGCCCAAATGGATCTAAACGACGATGTTCCCAAACACAAGCATAAAAGAAAGATAATGCAAACATAAAGTAATAATTTCTACAGAATGGCCCATCAACATTTCAGAAGGTTTGGGCCTAATGGTCATAAGGTACAAACTCGCCCCAGTTTAAATGGCCCAGCAAGTTCGCATTTCTGACAATAGTCCAACTGCATCAAAATGAGGATGGTCCACTAGCACATATTCAAGGAAATAATTGTTACTTTAACCATACAAACGCGGTCTATGGGTGGGTTCGTAAGAGTGTAGACAAAGGCTCTCACCGGCTCTCCCCAATCAAGGGTTCGAGCGACCAAGTGAGCGCACCCTTTTTTATACACTAAGGTACGTGCCAATGAGCTATGGTGTGTGACTGACTGTTAAATAGATTTCTCGTTGTAGATTCCCCAGAGGGAGGGTGGAGCGAGGCTCTCTTAAGTACCCCTAGCCTCTTAGGCTTTTATCGCTTGGTGACAGGAATAAACAACGAGTCCTCCAAATTAGTCCATCACAATAGGCTAAGGGTAGATGGCCATATAGGTGCCTTCACAGAGTTTCATTCTAGGAAGGTAGTGAATGAAGAAAGACACCAAACCATTACCTAGCCTCAAGATGCCCTTGATTAAACCCTCATTTTATCCATTATAGACACGGCCAATTAGAACATAAATCCAAACATTACAAGACAATATTTCGGGGCTGATTCTCTATCCCCAGTGGAGTCGCCAGACTGTGGGACACAAAAACTGGATGACGCATGCTGTTCCAGGCTCACGGCCTAGTTGGGAGTACGGAGTAGCCACGAGGGACTAAATCAGAGAATAATGGAGTCGCCACCCGGTGTGAACTAGGAAAATGAGATTTAAGGCCGCACTCACCCCTCGCAAGGGAAGACCTCAAACTGTTGGGTTCAGAATGGTCCCTTACTTATGTCACTTGTAATGAAAGGATTTATGTAATAATTTAATCAAGTTTAAGTAACACTTATTTCCAAGAGTATCATGCTTCTAAATTCACATGTACAAGATAAAACTTACACCTAAATTTATGTAAGGGACCATTCCAAACCCAATGGTTTGAGGTCTTCCCTTGCGAGGGGTGAGTGCGGCCTTAAATAAATTTCCCAGTTCACACCGGGTGGCGACTCTATTATTCTCCGGTTTAGTCCCCCGTAGGCTACTCCGTACTCTCAACTAGGCCGCGAGCCTAGAACAGAACAACGTCACCCAACATCTGTGTCTTACAGTCTGGCGACTCCACTGGGGATAGAGAATCGGCCCCGAAATAATGTCTTGTGATGTTTATGATTTGTGCTTTATTTAATCGTGTCTATAGTGGGTTAAATGGGTTTAATCAAAGGCACTGTTAAGGCTAGGTAATGGTTTGGTGTCTTCCTTCATTCACTACCTTTCTATAAGGAAAAGCTGTGAAGGCACATAGTTAATCATTACTTGTAGCTCGTTGTGATGGACTAGTTTGGAGGACTCGTTGTTTATTCCTGTCACCAAGGAGATAAGAGCCTAGGAGACTTGGGTATTTAAGAGAGTCTGCTCCACCATCTCTCTGGGGAATCTACAATGGGAAATCCATTCGAGAGTTAGTCACACACCGTAACTCGTTGGCACGTATCGTAAGGTATAAAAAAGGTGTGCTCACTTGGTCGCTTGAACCCTTGAGTGGGGAGTCCTAGTTGTGGGCAATCCTTCATCATCAAGAGCCTTTGTCCGCACTCCCGTAAACCCACATGTGAACCTTAGTCGTAGAACTAGTAGAAATTATTTGTTTTATGTTTATGTTTTGGACCGTCGTCATTTGGCTCTGGTTGGACCTTTTGTCAAAAGACGTGAACTTGTTGGGCCATTTAAACTGGGACGAGATCATGTCCTTGACAATTGGGCCAAAAGCTTCTAAAATGCCGATGGCCATTTTATGTGTGGGCCTCTAATTATTTGGAGTTGTTTAGCCACATTATTGCAAAGTGTAAACCTGTTGGGCCTTTTCAACTGGGACAAGTTTGCACCGCGCAATGCCGTGGTTGAACACTTTAAAATGATAATGGGCCAACTAGTATGAAATTTTTATAGGTTTATATATTTTATACATTGCACGCATTACATGCATTGCACGCATACATGCTTACTGAGAATTTTAAAAGAAATATCAGAGATTCCCGTTGGGTTAGGGAAGAGGGAAGACTCACTAAGAGGCCAATAACAAATATGAGTGGATCAGAAAATGAGGTATCTCGCATGGATCAGCAGGAGAATGGTCTCACCAAGATTACTGAACAGTTGCAAGCCTTGACCACTGCTGTGGCTGATATGGCTGTGCCCCGTGCTGGGGGAGGTTCTGAAAATGAGAGGCGTGAGGGCCCTCCAAGCGGACTGAATGATGATGTCCCAGTATTTGATGATGATATGGCTGAATGTACCGCAGAAAGAATAGCTGGGTCTCAAGCTGAGATATAGAAACTCCGAGATTAGGTGGAGTCAGTTACCCGTAAGATGAGGGGCAAGCACGAAGACATGTTGGATTATGAGGCAATGACGTTTGAGGAACAATTGCCAGCTCAGTTTAAAATGCCGGATATAGCCAAGTTTAATAGGAACGGGGATCCGAGGGTCCATCTCCGGCAGTATGTATCAGTTATGAGTTCAGTGGGTTTATCGCAGCGTCAAGTACAAAAAATATTTGGGATGTCACTTGAGAGGGCGCCATTAGTGTGGTATCATAGCCTTGAAAGAAAGGTTAAGGAAGATTGGAGGGAATTAGCAGTTGCTTTTCTGAAGCAATATGTTACAGACTTGGAGATTGATTTGTCACTCCGAGATTTGGAGAACATTAAGTAGAAGCCGAAAGAGAGCTTTAAGGAGTATGTAGACCGCTGGAGGAGCCAGCTCCTAAAGATGCATACTCGGCCCTCAGAGAAGGACCAAATTAAGATGATTATCAAAGGCACCAAGCCCTCCATATATGGGAAGTTGAGGAGGATGACCTCCATGATTAATGACTTTCGACAGTTGAGGGAGACTGTCATGGATATTGAAGAGGAAGAGGCTGAAAATAGAAAGTTCTATGGCCAGAATAAGAGGACTTTTGGGGGCCTTCTGAGACCAAGCCCGCCACTGCTAAGGTCGCTACCGTCAGAAACAGGCGATTCTCCAATCTTGGTAGACCTTTGTCAAAGGTGTTTGAAAAGTTGAAGATACAAGGACTTCTAAAGCCTTTGGAACCTAGTCCATTTCCGAACCCTGTGCCACCGTACCTCAACCTAAACCAGTATTGTTACTTCTATCAAGAAAAAGGCCATGACACCGACAACTGTACCCGCCTTAGGCATGAGGTCCAAAACCTCATTGACTCGCATAAAATACCCAATCCAGAAAAAGAACAACCTAACACATATAGAAATCCCTTGCCTAATTACCACTCATTTCCACCACCCACCTACTTGGTCAGCTTGGGCCTACCCGGAATCTTTTTCCTCCAAACTCTCAACCACCAGGCTTCTTGCATTGAGATAAAGGATAACAGTAGTAAAGAACCATAGGTCAAGGAAGAAGGCAATGCTACGAATGATGAAGTTGTTCTCCCTAACTTATTTGATCCTGCATTTTTAATAAAGACGTTGATTTTGTCTACTTATTCGAACCTTTTCTTAATGATAATAAAGGTGTTCATTTTGTTTACTTGCCTGAGTCTCGTCTTTTCAACTTGTAACGTGAGTATATTTGACAAAAGCATTCAACCCTGGCCCTATAATACTCAGCGATGTTTAAACACAGGAGTCCTCTGAAGAAGCAAGCAAAAAGGCAGGATAGCCATTTAGAAATTGGGAAATAGGGCAGTGGACTGTCAGACTTCGAAGGAAATGAGTTCACCGAGCCGATCAATGTGGATAGATTGAAACAGTACTTCCCTAAGGGAGAGAAGAATGGTCATCAAGGGAATTGGCGGAAGACCTAACCCAACGGGATGGGAAACTCATTCACGCATGCATGTATACACGTAACATATTTTGCATTCCTTTTTGTGTTTTGTGTTTGTTTTTGTTTCTCAGGTTTTGAAGAAGAAAAAAGAAAGCGGCAAATGAAAGCCAATCAGAAGCATCAATATGACATCAGCAGTTTAGGGACGAGTCCCAGGGTTGAGGCCCATATCGGTATCAGTCTGGGAGCGAGGCCCACCTCAGTACCAGTTTGGGGGGAGAGCCCCACATCAGTATCAGTTTAGGGGAGGCTGAGGCCACATCAGTATCAGATTGGGGGCGAGGCCCATATCAGTATCAGTCTGGGGGCGAGGCCCACATCAGCATCAGTCTGGGGGTGAGGCCCACGTCAGTACCAGTTTGGGGGGGCGAGGCCCTACGTCAGTATCATTTTAGGGGCGAGGCCCACATCAGTATCAGATTGGGGACGAGGCCCATATCAGTATCAGTCTGGGGGCGAGGCCCACATCAGTTTGAGGTCGAAGAACCACTACATCGGTAATAGTTCCAGGAAAAAGGCCCAAGGAATAAAGCCTTCATTCAGTACAATTGGGAACAAAGCCCACAGTCAACACAGTTAGGGAATAAAGCCCACATTCAACACAGTTCAGGAATAAGGCCCACAGTCAATATAATTCGGGAACATGGCCTAGGGAATAAAGCCTTCATTCAGTACAGTTCGGGAATAAAGCCTAGGGGAAACAGCCATATCTTGACACAGTTCGGGAGCAAAGCCCATGGGAATAAAGCCCACTTTCAAAACAGTTCGGGAATAAAACCTAGGTGAATAAATCCCTATCTTGACACAGTTCGGGAGCAAAGCCCAGGGGAATAAAGCCCACCTTCAAAACAGTTCGGGAATAAAGCCTACGGGAATAAAGCCCTATCTTGACTCAGTTCGGGAGCAAAGCCCAGGGGAATAAAGCCCACTTTCAAAACAGTTTGGGAACAAAGCCCAGAGGAATAAAGCCCTATCTTGACACAGTTCGGGAATAAAGCCCTCTCTCAGCACAGTTCGGGCGCAAAGCCCATATTCAATATAATTTGGGAACAAAGCCCAAAGGTCAAAGCATCTCAGGATAACAAGTAAGTTAAGCAACAGCTGGCGAGCCAGGTAAGTAAAAATGCATTGCATAAACTTTGATAGGATTGTCATTGTCACACACTGCACAAGTCCAATCAAAGTGGGGGCAATTGTAGGCACTGCATTTTTGCATGTAAGTCCCTATAATGAGTCTCATTTAGAGACACTACCTTTTAAGTCGAGGAAGTCTTGGGAAACGGACGTCGGACGGGAATCGGTATTTTGTTAGATTTTATTCGCTTGTTTAGCTTCGGGCTCACTTGTTGGACCTCCGTTTTAAAAGCACCTTTAGCCCAAAAACCCCGCAATCCACACATCAAGCCCATCTCACCCAAACCCAATCCAAAAAATTAAAACATATTAAAACACAAATCAAATCAAATTAAATTAAAACCAATTAAATTGAAATTAAATTAAAACCAATTAAATTGAAATTAATTTAAATTAAATTAAATCCAATAAACTAAATAAATCCAACACAATAAAATTAAATTAAACTAAAACCAATTAAATTAATTAAATTAAATTAAATTGAAATTAAATTAAATTAATCACCTACCAATTTTAATAAATCACATTCCTAATTTAAATATATCACTTCCTAAATTTAAATAATTCACTCACCAATTTAATATATTACCCACCAAAAATATAAATATCCTTCCCTTAAATAATATATCCCACCAAATTACATGATTTTATCCCTTAATAAATTGATGCATCCCTATTTAATTGATTTTTTTCCTTTTGAAAATCCATGCAAACCCTAATGCCTTCACACCTCTACCATCTCTCTATAAAAATAACACAAAACCTCATAAACTCCCTTGGCTTCTCTCATTCACACCACACGGCACAACAAAAAAAACACACATGAAACCCTAAAAAAACCGACCATTCCCTCCTCTCTCTCTCGGCAGTGACCAAAAAAAAATAAAGCAAATAAAACCCTAATCAACAGCAAACTGCCATGCCTCACTAACGCACAAAGCAACGAAGAACTCCACTCACTGCCCCTCATCTCTCACGCCTAGCCGCATACCCATTTGCTCCACGCCACATACCCTTGCTTTACACCACAAATATGTTCATTCATTAACGCCTAAACACCACGCAACCACGCTGCCACAAACACATTGCTTCCCTTCAAGACATCCCAGCACTTAACGCCTCAAGCCTTCAACCATTGCCTTCATCCACTACACTCACGCATTAACCTTAAAACGTAAGCCACATAGCTTCCTTCACCCACTGACCGACAAAAGCCACAAAAAAAACCCTAAGTCCCCACGCACACAGCCCTCTGAGACACATTCAAACATAACCAAAACATAGCAGCCTTAATCGATAACCACCAGTCCCCAAAACTGTCCAAAAAACTGCCCAAACAGTCCCGCAAACCACCTAAAATACACCCCAAAAAATAGTGAACAAATCACCCCAAAACACTCCAGAATTGGCCCCGAAACAGTGAGAAAAACTGCAGTCCAAAACAACAGTGAAATGGAATGAAAACAGTAGCCCGAGCAGTGAAAACAGTGAGGAAAGACGTGAACCAGCGAACCAGAAAAGTTACGGAGTTTTAGCCCTTCTGACGGCCTTGTAACATGCTTCCGAGAGTCGGCACAAAAGGTTAGACCTGAGGGCACCTTTCTCATTTATCTTTTATTCATATATTTTATTGTTTATTGAATGTTCTTCGCATGAGAGTCGTTGGTTAATATATGTTGTGGCCCTTGATTGAATGGAAAATGTGTCGTCTCTTGTGGTATATAAGATGGAAACCCAGACGTAAATTCTGTAACCGAATCCGAGTGGACGGTAGTGCGGTCTGTACTTGGGATACAACTCCACATACCATTTGAGCAAACAGCACGTATTTCGACATGTTTTATCTTTTTTTTTATTATCCGCATTTTATATTCCGCCATTTAATTTCCTTACGATTATTTATTTGTATTGATGATGTGATGCGCATGGGCTTAGTATGATGGTCTAAAGGTTCTCTATTTGAGGGAAGGAAAAGTCTAAAAGACTACCTTTACGACAATACTTTGCCGCGCGGACAAGTGTGTTTGATTGAATGTGATGTATGTTTATATCGAAATGAATTCATATGCTAATTCCTATATTGTTGTCTTATTTTATATGCATTGTAATGTGATGCGCATGGCTTAGTACGTTAGTCTAAAGGTTCTCTTTTGAGGGAAGGAAAAGTCTAAAATACTACCTTTACGACAATACTTTGCCGCTCTTTTATATTCCATCTTTTACTTATGTACATTGGTTGTTTATGTAATTGATGATATAGTGCGCATGGGGTTAGTATGTTGGTCTAAAGGTTCTCTATTTGAGGGAAGGAAAAGTCTAAAAGACTACCTTTACGACAATACTTTGCCACGCCGGACAAAGTGTGTTTGATTGAATGTGATGTATGTTTAATCGAATATGCGAAATCTTATATTGTTGTCTTTATTTTATATGAATTGTAATGTGATGCGCATGGGCTTAGTACGTTGGTCTAAAGGTTCTCTATTTGAGAGAGAAAAGTCCAAAAGGCTACCTTTATGACAGTACTTCGCCGCGCCTTTTATTATTCCGTTGTTTGCTTTCTGTATGTCATCTCTTTGCATAATCATGCATTATATTGCAATACGCATGGGCAAATCAAGTTGGATTAAAGGTCCTCCATTTTGAGGGATAGAAAGCCGAAGGGCTACCTTTGCCATGATGTTTTGCCGCGCCGAACAAAGTATGTTCGATTGAATGTGAAATACGTTTAATCGGACACTCGAAGTCCTATATAGATGTTGGCATATGTCGCATCTCTTTTCTTTCACTTTCATTGTCTATCTTTTGCCTCGCATCATTGCACGTTTATTTTAATGTACAATGGCCTCATTAGTTATCTCTTTGCATTATGTATCTAATTGCTTCTCTTTATTACGCATGATTGTGCAATTGCCATTTATTTGTGTTCCCACATGTATAAGTACAATGTGCTTATGAAATTGTATGCTTGCCATTGTTCTGATTCATTTTTATGTGTGTTTGGACAATTACCATTTCCTTGTGTTTCCGTATATATGAATATGGTGTGCTTATGAAGTTGTATGTTTGCCGTATTTCAATTTACCTTTATGCATGCAAATTGGGACATAGATTATATGCAAATAGGTTGTATGCAAATTCGGACATAGGTTATATGTAAACTTAGATATGAGCCTTGCACTTATGCATGTGAGCTTAGAAAGAGAATACCATTGGGAATGTATGTTGCTAGATTCGATTAAATTATTGTACAAATCATTTCATTACGAGTGGCATAAGTAAGGGACCATTCCGAACCCAACGGTTTGAGGTCTTCCCTTGCGAGGGGTGAGTGCGGCCTTAAATCATTTTTCCGGTTCACATCGGGTGGCGACTCCATTATTCTCCGGTTTAGTCTCCCGTAGGCTACTCCGTACTCCCAACTAGGCCGCGAGCCTAGAACATAACACTGTCGCCCAACATCTGTGTCTTACATTGGGTCAAGCAGACGGATTTCAAAGCTTCTGGTTCTTCTTCTCATGTAGTGTCTGAGAACCTGAAACACAAGAAAATGAAAATAATTAGTAAAAACAAATTAGACATAAGTAAAGGTATCTAACCCCAAAATTAATAGTAAAAGATAAATAAGTCCCCGGCAACGGCGCCAAAAACTTGATCAGTGAAATCACACACGTAACGCAAGCGCACGTATCGCTCAAGTAGTACAAAAATAGCGATCCCATGAGAACTTAATTTATACTGCTGTTATTAATTATTGATTCTATTTATTTACAGGTATCTAATTAAAGGGAGAAGATAATGATTGCTTGATTGATTGGTTGAATGTGGATTTGCTGAATAAATAAATACATAAATACATAAAAGAAAATACTAAGGAAAATAAACAAATGACACAAATATCTAGGGCTGTGATTCCATTCAATATTGTTCTAATGATAAACTGATTCTCTTATATATGTGTAATAAATCAGTTTCTTAGCTTGGAACACGAAAATATGCAAAAGCCTCTTCCGATGGTCAGATGCAAACACCCAGTAAAACCCAATTAATCATATGGTTATGTTAACCAAGTTATCTGAATTCATTAAGTTCAAGTTCCAATTGTGGCTACCCTCACTCGACAGGTATATGTCTATCCTGGAAGGAAATATTTTAAGGGTTATTTATCCTTAAGGGAGATCATGGGCTATTTAATCTAAGACTGAAACCTAAAATCATTTTTCCAAGTTCATTTTAAGTTTACCACATCAATCTTATTGGTGATCAGGCAACAAGAAGCAATAATCTTAAGATTCAATAAACAAACTAAAGTATTACCCATAATATAATTAAATCAATTATTAAGCATGTGAATATTGTGTTTCATCACTTCCCTAGAATAAAAATAAAATGCAGGGGTTATGGGATCCATTTTTAGAAATCTCACTTTAATATAATATAGAAATTGTCAGTGTTACCCAATTAAGTTGAATCAGCCTTAAAGACGGTGTTATTATTTATCCATAAACCAGCCATATAGGCGGTAATCATCTGTCACTTAAAGACCAACCTTATAGGCGTTGTCACATTATGTTACATAAATAAAACCAGCCATTGACGCGGTATCAACTTTAATCCATATTATTAAATTACATTTTCCATATTACCTTTACTATTTCTAATATAGAAATCTCTCATATTATAATATATATAAATTTGCGTGATAATTACCAACCGACCATATAGGCGATATCCTGATTAAGTTAGATTTTGAATTAATTCCAACCGATCGTAAAGGCGGTATCCAATTTATTTAGGTTAAAATCAATTTAGTTAAGTCCAACCGACCATAAAGACGGTATCCAATTAAGTCGGGTTTTAAGATAATTTATATATTATAATTTAAGGGAGATTAATCTAAATCATAATAAAAGCTTCACCCTTCCCCCAGCGGAAATTTAACTACTAAACATAAAAGAAAAATAAATAAAATAAACTACTACTATTACTGGAATTAAAAGTGCAAAAATTAAATTAATAAAAATAAAATCCTTAGATCCTTATTCAGAACCTTAGGAAAGTACTACTACTACTACTAAAAATAAAAATACATAAATTAAATAACTAAAACTAAACAAACAAGATACAATCCTTAATCCCCTATTATGAACTTCAGGAAGGAATGAACTTTACAAAACAAATGACTTGGTATTTATAGACAAAATTTTGCCTTCACCAATTTCTCCACTAATTTCTCCACCAAACATGGCATATGCTAGCATGTTTTGTGGAAGTTTGACAATTTTCATTTTTTATTTTATTTTATTTTTTTTGTTTTGAAAATGACTTTAATAATTGCACATAATACACTTACAGATGTTTTATCAATGTCGGTAATGCAAACTTCTGAATTTAAAATTATTATGAACTTTAAAGTTGTAGCTCTTTGAGTCTTCTTTAATCTGGAACCTGAATCACCTCAATCCGATATTAGAGTAGAAAGTTATGGCCAAAATACAAAACTTACGCAAAGTTGAAATTTCCGAAATTGTACTTCGTTAGAACACCATTCCAAGTTTCCAACCTCCAAAATCCAAATGTCAACTCCAGTTTTGCCCTTATTTGTTCCACATTTAGTCCTTATTGATTCATTGAGTCTCAAAACCTTATTTATCTGTAAAACACACAAAAACACATCAAAACATTCATAAAACTCGAGAAACCATACAAAATATTAGGTTAAAAGGGCGATAAATAGTGATATATTTTCCGCTCATCAGAATCCGTCGACACATATGTGTACCATAAGGGGTTTAGGTAGCCATATGAATAAGTCATGATTGTTAAGACTTTGGCCAAAGCCGATCACCTAGGGTGGACCGCATATATCAGGAATGGTGTTCTGATTAGTTGTAAAGAATCATGGACATGTCGACATGAGATGTGCGCTTCCGAAACTTGACGGTGTAATCTATGTTTCCTAAGAATAACTCGGATAGCCTATGACGGAGGGATTGTTAAACATATATGATGACCTCGACTTGTATAGTTCAGAAATGTCGTTCATGTTCTTCGGTAATTCGGAGGTGGTCGAATTACGACATGTAAGCTAGGCTTATATGACCAACGTGTTTGGACTTAGAGAGTCCCACAATATGAAGTGTACTCGTTGAGCACTTGGGTATCCGATAATATTTGATAAAAATAATATTTGATATTATAATTATCAATTAAAAAAATTAAGTGTTATTAGATAACATTAATTATTTTCTTTGACCCAATTGGATTAATTGGATGAATCCAAAATCACACAAGGGCTTTGTTGTAATTTCATAAATATATCTACCATTGGAAGATATTTCGCTAATTACAAATATATAATTATAGGTGTATTTGGCTTGATTTAATTTTATTAAATCAAAGTGATAGACAATGAACTAATCAATTTGTTAAACTTTATCTTAATTTAATTGGATTACATCAAAGTGATAGACAAATGTGATTAGTCACACCTAATTATATATATTTGGATAAATTGGATTAAGCCCACCTAAAAACTGATTAGAACTTTTATTAATGAAAAATTGCATATGTTTTTCTATAAAATGGAAACTTGAACAAATTTTTAATTAAGCTTGAGCTCAAGAAAGTTAAGCTTGTGAACGTTAAAAGATGCAAGATTTAGAAATATTAGCCTAAGTAAAAGAAGTGTTTGGAGAAGTTTTGGAAATTCTTTATAATATTTCAACAAGGAGAAATCAAGATTGGATCTTGGAATCAAGCTTGCTAACATTGGAATCAAGATTGGATCTTGGAGTCAAGCTTGCTGACTTTGGAAGTTCTCTACAACATTTCAATATAGAGAAAAAGATTAGATCATGGAATCAAGCTTACTAGGTGAGTTTGATCTTCTTTAAAGCTATGTTTTCATTAATGAAGCATATAATAGTTTATTATATATTGGATACATAATAACATAACTTGATATTGAAATTAGGCTAATAATTTTGTATGGATGCTTTGGAAGCATAAACACAATATGCTTATGATTGGGTTAAAAAGATTATTTTGGACATAAACATAAAATTAGAGTTTGGAACTCTAGATAATAGCTTGGAGCTATGGCTACCATTCTAGAATCATTTGACCACCTTTGGGAGACCTAAAATTATTCATGAGTCATTTCATTGTAGGATTCTATTTTAGTTATGTTTTGATCCAAAGAAATATATATATATATATATATATATATATATATATATATATCTGTGTGTGTGTGTGTTGTGAAACATGTGTTGAGATTGGTTTTGAAATTAAAATTATTTTTGGTGGAATTTTTTAAAATGTGTTTAGGTTTTTGTTTTAAAAAAAATATGCCTCAGCACAAGCAGCTGCGTATGCTGTGCTACAACTCAGCACAAGTAGCTGTGCATTCTTTGCAAGGATGTGCGTGTTCGGCTCGAACGACGCATGATTTCTCTGATTTTTTCCGGACTCTAATTCCTGATTGATTTTTTCTTATACACTCGTAATGGAATTTAGTATTCTATTAAAATATTTAAAAATACACCCATGTTTGATATCTATGAGTTAGACCCACTTCCGCTGCACGTAATACCAATCCGACCCTATGGGTCCCACATCCACCCCAACAGAATGGCACACAATACATGTATTTGAATCTATGCCTCAGTAATTTTATTTTAATTATGCGAAAGTCATATTGGATATGCATTGCATGTTTTAAATTAAAATTATTATTTTGACTAAGGCATGTTAATGACTTGATTGTCATAAATCTCATAAGATTAGGATATTAATTTTAAGTAATATTATTAATAATTTTATAGCATTATTGGATAGTTTGTCTTGTCAATAAGAAGATGAATGAGTTCTTATTACTTATGCTCAATACCGTTATTATTGTGAGGGTATAAGTGGTCGGAACTCAGGTCGCTCCGGTAAAATAATAGATGTAACATGATGAGTTGATATAGTCACCCAATTCCGTCATTATTGTGAGGGTGTACTTACAAAGCTCATTCGTGCACATTGACAAGTATACACCTGAAACATGACTTATTCCAATACCATCTTTATTGTGAGGATTAGAAACGGTTAAGGACCAAACTTATTAGTCACATGAATTTGATTGACCTTGGAGATCTACCTAATAAGTATATGAAGGACAATACCGTCATTATTGTTCAACTGGAGTAAATGTCATGGGATCCATTTATCGCTATGAAATAGAGATTATGAAATTACGTAAAGTAGTAGGAGGGCAATAATTGATTTAAAATCCATAATCGTATTAGTGTTTTTATATTGAAATGAAAATATTTTACTAGTGTTTAATTAGCATGGTTGCCGCAAATCCATTAGCATGACTTTTGGATTCTAATAAACTAAAAGGATCTGAGAACTGTTTTGAATGGGAAATGAATATCAGCCTTACTTGAAGTTAGAAAAGTTGAGCTATGTGACGCTCAATCCATTGCCTATTGAAATCGATATTGATTCCACTTCCGAAGAGCGTGAGACTTTTGAAAAATAGAAGGATGATAACCTAAGGGTGAAATCCTATATTTTAGGATCAATGGCTTCATATTTGCTCAGATAATACATAGAGGTACATGATGCATGAAGCATTATGAGAACACTCAAAAAATTTATTCGAAGCAAATCAAGAAGTTTAAACATATAATAGATCTAAGGAATTGTTCCTTACTAAGCTCAAGGATGGAGGAGCGGTTATTCATGTTTTGAACATGATAGATAATTACGCCCAAAAAGTACTCACGGTTATCGCAGTATAGTTAGGGTGTTGATTCTTCAGAGAGATGGTTATAAGGAACTAATTCACTTAATGAAAACGTTAGCAGCAACTTAATTAAAGAGATTGATTGAATTTGTAATGTAAAATAAAAACTATGAGAATTACTTAATAGTTATCAGTAGAGAAAAACAGCAAAGCGTTGGGAATTCCTCTTGTATCAAAGCTCTATATTTAGTAATTGATTCATTTTATTACTCAATTGAAGGTTTCACATCCCAAACCAACAATCGAAAAATATTTCAATTCAAAACATATTAAATTCTAAGGTAATCGATGAATTATTTTCTTTATGTTAACAACACACAATGTTATCATTACGACCTATCTAACGTCGACAATATACCCTCATGCACTACTACAGTAGAAGATTAACTCATAAAATAACATTATCAGTCACAACTAGGTTCCCCAATCACACATAGAAGAAGCATGAATATTCCTATATGCAAATTGGTAAAACACAATCTCTGGATTCATGATAGAATGATAATAAAAATAATAAAATATCAATTGTATTAAATATTGATGAACATTCAGGAATCAAAAACATGAACATAAGAACTTAATTACAAGAGTTCATCCTTAGCTTTGCGTAGGATATTAGTTCTTCATATAGAAAAGAGACATAGCCTTGATAGATCGGAGGAGCATCCTGTCTGGCATGAAGCTTCCACATTTTCCTCTCTCCAATAAGTGACTTCAACTCCTGTGTTTCCGCTCTTCCCCACGTGCTTCTGATGCGTCCGTAAGGTCCCGAAACATGTGTAATTGCTCCAAGATCCATGTTCCATTGATTCCTAATAATAAAACATAAAATAAACTATAATTAAGATCAAAACACATGATAATCAAGTCGAATTAGTGATGCTTAAAGTACATTTTCATGCACTTATCACAACCCCAACCAGCTTATTGCCAGTCCCTAGCAATTCAAGCGCAAAAAGAAATTAAGAACTAAACTAAATTAAAAATAATTAAAAACTATCTAAGCCACTTTCGTAGGGATCACGATTACATTTAGCGTATGTAACAAGCCTTTAAACCCCTAAGTGGTCCTAGTGGACGAGTTATAGTCTCATGAGGGCTTACATCGACGATACCCACAAACGTCATTCAAAACACATGCAATCATGTAAAAATAACAAAATGAAATAGTCCCAATAGTTACACACATTATTGTCCTTAAAAAATGCTTAGCAATGAAGTCAGAGAACTTTAAAATTACTCAATGCAACTCAAATCCAAGTCCTTGAATAAATCATCTAAGCCAGACTCACAGTGTGTGTATGTGTAAAGGTTCATTCATAGCTTGACTCTTATATAAGCGAACTCAATGATTTCGCTTAAAATTGGGATCCGATGGGTCAAACCAACCCAGATATCTCAAATATGCTATGTAATTGCCTTTTTGTGCTCAGTATGGTATGATATATATTTTCTTTTCCTTTTTCTTCTTTCTTTTTTTTCAACTTTTTTTTCTTTTTTTTTTCAACACACCTACCCTTTAAGGTATCATTTCTCCTCATGGTAGTCCTAGCATTGGCCCATGGGTAATTTCACGTTTATCGGTTATAGGTGGTTTAATTACTTTCTTTTGAGACTTTCTCTTTTTATTTTTAACTATACCATACATCATAACACTAGCAAATCAGGATAGACATCTAAGCAAACGGTCATTCATTGACATGCAATTTCTTCAACTAGTCACTTTGCCAACTACCTAGGTTTTCACTGCTAAAAACCTATAGTTAAGTGCTTATGAGTCTAACCTAGATCAACTACTCAAGACATCAAATAAAAGTACATTAAAGAACTTATCGTTTCTAAGTTTTCATCCTAAAGCAAAAATTATTCATCATTGGACATATGCTTTACTATTAAAGACTAAAAACAAACAATATTTTTTATATAACAGGTATATACATACACCCCACACTTAAAACTTGCATTGTCCTCGATGTAAGATAAATATAAAGAAAAATGAGTGAGGAACAACACTATCAGGCATGGAGTTTATCAGGCTCTTGATGGTGAGACTTTGGTTGTGTGAGCTGTGTGGGTTACGCAAACGCCTGCATACATACTCATGCAAATAATAAACATGCAATTAGCACAAAATAGAATAAAACTAAAGTAAATAAAACAAATAAAATAAAATAAAATAAAATAAAATAAAATAAATGAAATAAATACATATGTAAGGGTTGCCTCCCCGCTAGCTCTAAGTTTAACATCTTCAGCCAGACTTAACCACCCAAGTTGCCAAAGTGGCTTCTATGTAGCAAACCAAATAGTCCAATGTTCTTTCTTCTTCGATAGACCTTGATGATTAAGGCATGAAAAGGAATTTTTGTCTGGCTGCGGCATTGTATCCATCGATCCCCCATGGTCTACTGATGGCTGAGATTTTAGGCTGCATATAAGTAAAAGTTGGCTCAACCTCCTTTTTAACTTTCCAGAGATCATCTTCAGGAGAGCATTAACTCTTCATTTCCTCTTTTTTACAGTTCTTTGGGAGCAGTTCCAGTTCTGGGGGTTAGATTCATATGGTGTAGAGCCTGTCTTCGGTAAGACTATGTCTATCAGATATGTATAATGGCACTCATCGTCATCCCGTGGTTGTTTCTCAACATGAAAGATATTCACCTCCAGTGTCATATTCCCAAATGATAACTTCATAAGCTATAAAACATCCTCAACTAATAAGGGCATTAGCTGTGAGAGGCATTTTTGACTCAGTGTTAACCACAAATTAAGTATCTAAAATCAGGAAATCAATAGGGTAGTAGAATTTATCAATTTGAAGTAAAACATCCTCAACTACTACCTGCGGTGTTCTGATCGAGCGATCAGCTAACTGTAAAACCACTGATGTAGGTTTAATCTCTCCAAGTCCTAGCTGCATATAAATAGAATATAGCATGAGATTACCACTAGCACCTAAATCTAAAAAAGCTTGACCAAACTCATATGTGCCAATATGGCAAGTAATAGTGGGGCGTCCTGGGTCTTTGTATTTTGGTGGAGCCCTCTGGTCAATTTCTGCACTTGTTTGCTCTGTCAAGAATGTAGTCTTCTTTATATGTTGCTTTCTCTTCATAGTGCATAGATCCTTCAAAACCTTCGCATATGTGGGAACATGTTTGATCACATGTAACAAAGGAATGTTAATCTTTACTTTCTTTAAATGTTATAGGATCTCACCATTAGGGTCTATAGCTCTCGTAGTAGGCCTAAGAGCTTGAGGGAAAGGTACTCTAACTGGGATATGTGGCACTTGTTCTTCCTGAGGAATATTGGTACTATTATCTTTGGGGTCACTTATAATGTTGGAGGTGTCCTACAAGCCTACCTTTTTACCACTCCTAGTGATTATAACATTAACACCTTTTACATTGGATGCTTCATGATCAGCCTGTACCATGTGTTGCCCTTGTGGATTTGGTTGAGCTTGAGATGTAAACTTTCATTGTTCTTGTACACTCAGAAGATTAGTCAACTCAGAGACTTGAATCTTAATCTCCTTATTATCTTCAACTACCTAAGCTATCAATGACTTAAACCTTTCATTGATTTTACTCTAGGCCTCTATAAATGCATGCACAGTGTCCTCTAAATAATTTCTAGGAATTGCAGGTGTATGATACTGTAGGGCACTGTAACTTCTAGGCTGTGATGTTTGGGTGGGCTATTGAGACTCATGTTTCCAACTAAAGTTTAGGTGGTTCCACCAACCAGGATTATACGTGTCTGAAAAAGGTTTATAAGGCTTCTTGTACATCCTTCAGAAATTGCATTGTTCCTCATATGTTACCATCATCTCACCATATATAGGACACTATTGGGCCAGATGGTCAATCCTCTTACACATAAAACATGCCCATTGAGGTTCTAACTGGGTAACCGCATGCATAGTTTTGCTATATTTGTCTTTTAAAGCTTTTATCTCTCTCGTTATTAACTCAACGAGTGTTCCAAGACTATCATCTTCCCTAAAGTGGTATATGCCTCCGATAGAAGGAGTGAGACGTGTCTTATCAGTGCTATCCATGGCATTGGGTCCAGTGCAAGTGTGAGATTTCTCGGCTAGGTCATTTAAGTACTATATTGCCTCATCAGGATC